>VYZS01099246.1:25674-48925 GCA_013400695.1 Neodrepanis coruscans | reverse complement strand
TCTTTTTTGGTTTTGGGGTTTTTTTTTTTTTTTTTTTGCTTTTTTTTTTTGGTAGCTGAAAAGCTGGAAGGAAATTGCATTTTGTGTTTGCTCTGAAAGCTCTCCAAATGTCCATGTTAATGAAAAATCTTTGTCCTCTACACTCCTATTGCAAATAAAATTAATTTTTAAATCTGTGACAGGACAAAGGAATAAAGCAACAGTAAATCTTGTTTTCAGTGGTATTGGTTAGAAAAAGATACTGTAATGCCAATTGAATTGCTCATGCCCTGCAAGGTCTGCTGGCTTGACGTGAGAGCAGAAGATGGGGCTTGAATACCTGAGTTTAATTTGCACGTTAGTTACAAGTTGCAAGTGTCCTACCCTGCGGGTCTCCACTGCTATCCTGTACAAAGGTATTGAAGTCTCTAGTGAACTTGTCAGGGACCAACAGATGAGTAGCAGGATAGTGTCTACCCAGGAGCTTCTTTGGGCTTGGCAAAAATGGCAATTAATGCACACAGGGGCTGCTGCCATGAGCCTCACCTGTGGGATGCAAAGGAGAATTAGATCAGACCTCCTCCCATGGCAGGGTAGTTGAATGGATGGTGACTAAGGAGTTAGAAGCCCTCATGTCTCTCTAATTGACCCTTTGTAACCCAGGGAAAGGCATTGTGATTCCCACTGATTTCATCTACAACCCCAGCAAAGTCTGTTAAGTGGATGGCTCTTTCACCAGGCATAGTTCAGCTCCTGGAAACATTTGTTTTTGTTTTCCCATGTTTCTGCTGTGCTTCTAAGCTGAGAATCAGAGTGCTAAGCAAGACCTATACCACAGCTACCTTAACTAATTTGTTACTCAATCCTAGTGTACAACATACAATGGGATATTTTTACAAATGTCTACAGAACTCACACAAACCATCAGGCCCTGTCTTAAGCTATGTAAAGGGTAAGAGCAAGGTCTGTTTTCAGTTTTGGTCTTTCTTCTGACTTAGCAGTGGCGTCAGGGATATCTCCTTGATAGGAAACTGCTGTGGTGAATTTTGCCAGCAGTCAGTGGTCCATGGGGTTCAAGCCTCTCTCAAGGATGGATGTAGGATCTGTAAATGAAGGAGGATTATATTAAAAACACTGTTTTGCTGTTAATTCATTCTTATGTCCTTCGCAAAATGCTTAATTTACCATACTGCCTTCATTCATCTATACAGATATTACTAATTAGCAGGAAATACTGTCTTTTCAAACTCTGGGGGAGAAAGAGAGTCTCTGGGCTCAGAATTTCCATCAATTTTTCACCTGTCTGCTCAAACACTGCAGGAAGCCATATGAAGTTCTCACTAGCTTAGCTGTGGGCAGACTCTGGACCAGGCTTTGCTGAATCTTCTACAAGTAGCCCCAGAGGATGTCACATGTACAGCAAAAGTTGTTTAAGTTCCCATCTCTGCCTCTGGATATTTGTTTCCTGCCTCAGGAGTGGGGACAGAATAAGCTCATATCAGTTTGTCTTCAGCAAATATGGAAGCAGCTCTGCAATTGTAAAGTGTAAATATCCTTCTTTACAAGTCTTCTGCTTCCAGGAAAAAACCAAACAAACCAGCACTCATGATGTCTTGTCAGGTTTCACAATATTTCTTGACTTTACACTACAAGGACATTTTTCAGATTTTTAACACCATATGAGAAATATTTTATTCATCGGGGTACTTGAAAATCATTGAATTAAATCTTGAAATCACTGGAAATCTTTTTGTTGATTTGAAAGGAATGCTGATGAGTCGCCTGTGGTCCTGCATGTGCAAGAGCTCTTGTGTTAAGCATCATAGGCTCAGCTTCTATCAAAAGGATTGTATGGCCTTCAGAAGCAATCAGCAGGTGAACAAGCAAGTTTCTGATCTTTCAGACATTTGGGTGGCTTTAACTCCCTGAGAGGCTTTGTTCAACAGCCTTCTTTCAGTTCTGTGGTATGTTACCAGATAGGAGGATGGATTTGGGCACCCTCTGAAACAGTTCAGTCTGTTGACTAATGGGGGAGTTCCTGTTTTCCAAAATGCAAGAAAGAAAATTAAGAGCACACAGAGCCTTGTTCATACCTCCAGCTTTCTATGGCACATCTGAAAAGAGACTGAAAGTTACCTTCTCTGGGATTTACTTCCAACAGCCATTACAGCACCTTGGATTCAGCCTTCCTTGGCTTCCTTTCCTCACACCTTTCCAATACATTCCTCAACACACCTTGCATTTTCCATAGTTTTAGGCAGAGATATACCATGGTGGGAGATGTTTTAAGAACAGCATCAGTGTTTTTTATATTCATAATAATAAATACTGTTCACAGGATAACATGGTGCCCACTAAGGGCAACCCGCTCTGGAACAGCAGTTTGCTGCAGCCTATGAATAAGATGGATTATTTTAGTTATTTTGTTATTTTAAGACATTTCCAGTTGGAGTTATTCCTCAACAACATGGATGGGTATTTTTCCAGGCTAGTCCATAGTTGATTAATATTACAGCTGCATTTACAGCACGCAAGGAAGAGTCAGATGAGTCATTCCAAGAAACCTTCAGATGTGGGATGGAAAATGGATTCGTGTGTTATCAGAATGGCCTGTTACACAAAGCAAATAGACAATGGATCTGGTGTGAAAATCTCTACCTCTGATGCCCTTTCTCTCTCTTTCCAAAGAGGACAAAAAAAAAATAGAGCCAAGCTTCAATGTTCACATTTGGTATGTTGCAAGGAGGAACATGACACAAAGTCAAAATGAAACTTCCAGCAAAATCAACAACAGTCTTTCAAATCTTGTTTGTGTGTTAATGTGGACTCTGGTGGAGCAGGATGCTGAATGCTGTCAGCATGTCTGTGCCACACCCTGCAGGAACCTGCCAGGCCATCTGCATGGTTTGGGGCACCAGGGGCCTGATGGACAAGAGGAGGTGTGAGGCCACCAGGACCAGCACTCCTGTTGTGGACTTGTGAGACTCAGCTTCCATGGAAGAGGGAGATGCATTGGCCACAAATGAGCACTGGAAACCTGGGTGTGACTTTGGTTTACAGTTGAAGGCCAGCAAGGAATGTCATTGTCATGATAATTAGTGGACCTAACCTGTAAATAAGAAATCCCCTTATCTAATCTTTCATCCAGGGAGGTGATTTTTGCAGACACAGGCCTTTCACTGACTGTCTGCAAAACCTTGGGGGAAGAGCTGCAGAGAGCTTGTTAGTGGGCAGCTCCTTAGCTTCCTGCAGGGACTGAAGTTTTGGAAAACACCTGCCTGTGTGTTTGATTTTTAAATGTATAATTGTCCCCAGCCTTGCCGTGCCTTGTTTCTGCACACACACAGCTGATATGGGACTAATGCAGAAGAACTACAAAGCCCTTCACTCCACTGTCAAATTAAAATTGTGTAACAGAGAATAGAAGCTGATTTAGGCATATTCTTTATACTATTACGATATGGAGAGCAAAAGGGAGAGAAAAGCCTTATTTCAAATAGATAACTTGAATAGCCATCCATATTTTGGCAGGCTTAGCCTCAGTGACAGTGTTCCAAAGCATTTCATGAGAGGCTGAATGGGACATAGCTGTAAAGGCAGCCATGCAGATGAATGTCCCGATGCTACTTAGATTTATAGCTGCTGTCCTCTGCCTATATGAATGTGGTTGGCAGACAAAGGGCTTGGCAGACCAGCATGTGAAATGCCATTTTATAAAAACACTGTGAATCAAGACCTTGGCTTGTCTGTGTTCAAAGGAGAACAGGTCTTTTGAAGAGATGCATATGGCAAGCTCCCATCCCTTGAGGGGAATGAGTGTGCCTCTCTGTAGGGAAATCTGTTGTTCACAGCTGGTCCAGGTGAAAGACAGCAAAATTTCAACAGAGACCTAAGCAAAGGAAGCCCCCATGGTTCATGTGTGGAGCATGGCCAGAGGATGGAAAATTTCCTAAGTGGGGTTGCAGCATGGCAAAAGTCAAGTTAATCTGGCATATCTTCCCTTTTAGCTCCCCTGGAGATTGTGCAGGAAAAACAACTGGAGTAATAGCCTTCCTCATGTTGTCAGCTTGGGGTCTCAGTCTTCTAGTCATATGGAAGACGTTCATGTTATGTTTTTCAAAAGTCCTTATTTTCCCTGCTATTTTTATCATACTTTACCAATTTTCTAGGCTTCAGAACTTTGCATTTTTATCAGCTCTGATCTGCTTCTCCCTCTCCCTCTTTGTCATATGGTGTTTTTTTTTATTTCTAATTGGAACCTTCACTTTGCAACAGAGTCTGGAAGGGATTTTAGCCAATGTTTTCTTTTTTATTGGTTGTGGGACTGTGATTATTTTGGTTTGAAAAATCATTGCTTTCCATTAGCCTTCTGTCTTTGCCTTTTCTCCTATTTGCTTATAATTTTTGTCTAGTGGTATTAGCTCTTCTGAATCACCATACTTGTGTGCATGTATATGTGTCATTTATTAAGTGATATTGTCCTCTTCCCCTCTTAAGCAGTAAGATTGTCACTTCAGTGCCTGAATATTTGTAGTATGAGATGTGCATGAAACCCCAGAACATAAATCTCTCCCTGGATGTCAGCAGCACCTTACTGCTCCCCTCTTAATTATGGATCTTGTAAAAAAAATCTCATGGTTTTCGTGTCTGAGGATATGTCTGTGCTAAGGTGAAGGTCTGCACTGTTGCACAAATACTTCTTACCTTGAAATTACCTAAGAGAGGTCATGACCACGGAAAAAATGTAGATTTACTAATTTCAGCCCTAGGGAGCAGCTTAGCCCATAGCACCAACTCCCACGTCAGTGTGTTCACAGGATGTTGCAGCTCCTGGGGATGAGGAAGATGTACAAGCAGAGGTTTCCTCTCTCCCATTTCACAGCCACTGGCTTTCAAACCTCTTGTGTCCTCAGGGGTAGAGTTTCTCAGCATTCAAAGTCTGTGCTATGTTCTGTGGGTAGAGCAATTACCCTAAGACTGTGTGGCTGGAGCAAAAAAGCTTTATCAGGAGTCTGCAGAGCTTCTCCCTTGACTGCCAGGCTACCCTTCTTATCCAGGACAGCTCAGTGGTAGGCAAAGGCTCTAAATATATTTGCAGTTTACACATAAAAGACCCTTAAATGTATCTGCAGACAACTAACACTGAAGGACAAGTGTAGAACAAGGGAAGTCTTGTTCAGAGCTGGCCTTATTTTGCCCCAGGGCAGACTCTCCAGCCTTTGTTCGCCCATCCACAAGCACCAAAGGACCATCCTACTCCAGCAGGCCTGGGAGGGTGAAGTTACACTGCCTTGTGCATGGCTGTACTCTGGTGTGCTCAGTACAGGTGTGGAGCCTGCCCAGGCTGGAAATGAGGGTTTGCTTTGTCATTCCTTGATGCACAGCACCTGGTTCAGCCCTTCCTGGTGCTCATAAACCACAGGAGAAAACAGCGGACTCCATCACACCATGTATTTTTAAGATGCATCTGTGGGCACTGAGAGAGTATTGCCAGAGCAGGAGGCCCTCTGCAAAACAAAATGGATACAAAGGGGGCACTGATCCTGCAAACAGACTGAGGCTGCCTGTAGCAGGTAGGTCTGAGCTTGATCCAAGGCTGATGGAAGTAGGAAGGGTTCCACAGCATTTGCTTGTGTCTCCACTGACAGCTCACTGGGGCTGACAGAGGTATCACAATCCTCCCCTTGGCAGCAAATAAGACAGGCAGGGATGCTGGTTAGGGCAGGCACAGGAACAATCAAGGTGTCACCAGCTGTTATTATTCTCAGAGAATCTCAGAATTCTCTACTGTAGCCCAGGTAGCCCAGCTTTGACTGCAGGAACACAGTGCTGGTGGTATGCAGGTGAAGAGGATTTGTACATCCAGAAGACAGTGGATGAAGGCCAGTTGCATCCTGGCTATAAGCACATGGCTATACTTTCAGACAAACTGCAAATGTTTCAGCCAGTCTGAAGTTACTAGAAAATGAACTGGGGGAGTACAATCCTGGCATATTGGGAATGTCTTGACATGTAATGTCTGCAAGCTCTTGGTACAATCCCTTCTAAGGAGATGGTGAGGAGTGAAAACAGCACAGGCTTTACTGTTCAGCTAATTATTTAGACACATAAACACCATGTGGGGCCATTGACTGTGCTTATACAGGCTCATTTTTTATGTAATTAGTTGATGGATTAAACACAAATCAACTGTGATTCCTTTCAAAAAAGAGAGGAAGAGAAAATCTTTGTATTGGCCATGAAAAGAGCAGGATGAGCAGGAACTGTCAGCAGAGGAGACCTGCTGGAAAAATTAGTATTTCAGAGACAAGAAAAGCTTCATGTTTTTCTTCCTTGTGAGAAGACATGAAGCATACCAAGGTTTTCAAGAGCTTTGAACTATTTCTGTGGATACTTTTTAAAAAAAGTCTCAAAGTCTGACTTCCTAGATGCCTACTGTGTCAATAGACAAATTTGTGGCTAAATAAATATATTTTTTCTGTATATAATAAAAAAATCTCAGTAACATTTCATTTGTGTTACAAATTTTTTTTTCCTCAAAAAATAATTAAATTCTCTGAATGCTGGCCTGTTCCACCTGGACAGGACCTTGTGAGGTTAGACTGCAAGTGCAAAAATAAATCGCCTGCTAAATATCACTGCTAGGCACATGTTACTGCAAGGAAAGGGTGAGGAGGGGGCATAAGGATAAATATTGTTATATACTGAGTAGCAAAGCACTGAACAGCAGACACTGGAAGAAGTACAGGACACCCTTTTGGAAAGGATATGAACTTGGTGTTATGGGAGCAAAGAACACAGAAAATGCAGTTAAATGCCTGATATCTAAATAACTGTTGTGTTTGTAAGTACATTTGTTCATAGGCTCTAGAGAGGAGCAAAACTGAGATAGATCCAAGGCTGATAAAAAGAGTATGTAAAGTCCTGTGCCATGAGCCATTTCACATTTTCCCTTATAGAATCATGGAATCACAGAATGGTTTGGGTTCAAATGGACCTTAAAGATTATCCAATTCCAAACCTCTTGCCATGGCAAAGGACACCTTCCATTAGAGGAGGTTTCTCAAAAGCCCTGCCCATCTTGTCCTTCAGCACTTCCAGAGATGGGGCATGCACAACTTCTTTGGGCAATATCTGCTAGTGTCTCACCCCCCTCAGAGTAAAGAATTTCTTTCTAATATCTAATCTAATCCTTCCCTCTTTCAGTTTAAAGCCATTCCCCATTGTCCTACCACTACATACTCTTAAAAAGTTCCTCTCCATCTTTCTTGTAGCCCCCTTTAGGTACTGGAAGGGGCTTTTAAAGTCTTCATGAGTCTCCCCAGAGACCTTTTCCAGGCTGAACGACCCCAACTCTCTCAGTCTGTCTTCATTAACAGGTCTTTTGTTAGTGATAGGTATGTGCAGCAAGATAAGGAAGATATCTCTGTTAAAATCTCAAGGCTGATATCCATGGGTCTGCAGTGACACTGTGTTTCTGCTACCTGTGTAGGAGGCCAAGGGACACTGGTATAGTTGTCCCCCAACCCACCAGGCCAGGGTCCATAGGGCTGGCAGCAGAAGCGTCCTTGGCAGTCCACTGTCACCAGAGGACAGGACGGGGGTGCATACACATAAATGGTTGCTGTCAGCTTGTTTTTGTCCTCAAATGCCCTAAGGTCTCTCTTCGATAGCATCACCTCCTCCTCTTCCCAAAAGATGACCTCTGTCTGAGATATCACTTGCCACTAAATACAAAGGGTCACCTCCTTCCCAAGGGTCCACAGCACCTGGCAACATATTTTTTGCAGTGTTAACACTGGCAAAATGCTTTAGAAAAAAGGATCTGATAGTGATTGTATCTTGGCTTATCTCTGCTGATGACTGTTATACCCAGTTCACCATCCCTGCCATAAAGCTACTTGCATTTGTCAGGTGGAAGACACTGTTGAGCCCTCTTAGCCCACAGATTAAGTCAGGGAGTTTGATGAGTAAAGAAAGAAGTGATTTATAAATGTTTGTTTGGTGTTGTTATTCTTCAACTCACCTGAGTGATGGAGTTTGAACTTTGTCTGTCTTTGAAGGTCAGCTCTGAGGATCAACCTGCTAATTACATCAAAATACAATTTCATCATTGTTGCAGCAGCTGAGGTGACTGTGCATTGCTGCATTCAGCAGAGATGGGCTTCTGCTTCACCTTTTCCTTCATGGAGCTACATTGCAGCTATGAAAGGTAATATTTCCCAGACTGGGCATTGATTAAGGGTTATGTGAGGGTGGCAACTCTGTGGTTGAAAGCTGCGTCTTCTTATAAAATGTAATTAAATCAGGTTTTGTAAGCTCCACTGTGCTGCACAAAACCATGACAAGAAAACGGAAAGTTTAATAGTCAGAGCAGCTAGAGAAGTAATGAGATTTTAAAGCTCAATTTGAATAGAACAATGGATCAGAAAGGTGCCTCAAAATGTAAAGAATTAGTTAGCTTTCTTGGTTCTCTTAAAATAAAGTAAAAAATGTGTTCTCTTCACCAGAAAGATTATTTAAATCCAGTATAATGCCTAATAGTATTAGCAACATGCTGTTTCATTTCATTCTAATGCCCTAAATGTCTCATTCAGTCACTGGAAATGTGATGGAGTGGCTCTTCCTGGAATTCATCTCTAAGCACATGGAAGACAAGAAGGTGATCAGGAGTAGTCAGTGTGAATTCACCAAGTGAAAATGCTTAACCAACCTGATTGTCTTCTATGCTGGGATAACTGGATAGATGAGGGGAGAACAGTGGATGTTGTCTACTTGGATTCCAACGAGGCTTTTGACACTGTCTCCCATGATATTCTCATAGGAAAGCTCAGGAAGTGTAGGCTGGAGTACCCCAGTTATAAGGAGAGGCTGGAGCTGTGCATATAAGGAGAGGGAGCTGTGCATGTTCAGTCTCAAGAAGAGATGACCAAAAGGGGGATCTTATCCATGTCCATATGTATCACATGGAGGNAGCAGAAGCGTCCTTGGCAGTCCACTGTCACCAGAGGACAGGACGGGGGTGCATACACATAAATGGTTGCTGTCAGCTTGTTTTTGTCCTCAAATGCCCTAAGGTCTCTCTTCGATAGCATCACCTCCTCCTCTTCCCAAAAGATGACCTCTGTCTGAGATATCACTTGCCACTAAATACAAAGGGTCACCTCCTTCCCAAGGGTCCACAGCACCTGGCAACATATTTTTTGCAGTGTTAACACTGGCAAAATGCTTTAGAAAAAAGGATCTGATAGTGATTGTATCTTGGCTTATCTCTGCTGATGACTGTTATACCCAGTTCACCATCCCTGCCATAAAGCTACTTGCATTTGTCAGGTGGAAGACACTGTTGAGCCCTCTTAGCCCACAGATTAAGTCAGGGAGTTTGATGAGTAAAGAAAGAAGTGATTTATAAATGTTTGTTTGGTGTTGTTATTCTTCAACTCACCTGAGTGATGGAGTTTGAACTTTGTCTGTCTTTGAAGGTCAGCTCTGAGGATCAACCTGCTAATTACATCAAAATACAATTTCATCATTGTTGCAGCAGCTGAGGTGACTGTGCATTGCTGCATTCAGCAGAGATGGGCTTCTGCTTCACCTTTTCCTTCATGGAGCTACATTGCAGCTATGAAAGGTAATATTTCCCAGACTGGGCATTGATTAAGGGTTATGTGAGGGTGGCAACTCTGTGGTTGAAAGCTGCGTCTTCTTATAAAATGTAATTAAATCAGGTTTTGTAAGCTCCACTGTGCTGCACAAAACCATGACAAGAAAACGGAAAGTTTAATAGTCAGAGCAGCTAGAGAAGTAATGAGATTTTAAAGCTCAATTTGAATAGAACAATGGATCAGAAAGGTGCCTCAAAATGTAAAGAATTAGTTAGCTTTCTTGGTTCTCTTAAAATAAAGTAAAAAATGTGTTCTCTTCACCAGAAAGATTATTTAAATCCAGTATAATGCCTAATAGTATTAGCAACATGCTGTTTCATTTCATTCTAATGCCCTAAATGTCTCATTCAGTCACTGGAAATGTGATGGAGTGGCTCTTCCTGGAATTCATCTCTAAGCACATGGAAGACAAGAAGGTGATCAGGAGTAGTCAGTGTGAATTCACCAAGTGAAAATGCTTAACCAACCTGATTGTCTTCTATGCTGGGATAACTGGATAGATGAGGGGAGAACAGTGGATGTTGTCTACTTGGATTCCAACGAGGCTTTTGACACTGTCTCCCATGATATTCTCATAGGAAAGCTCAGGAAGTGTAGGCTGGAGTACCCCAGTTATAAGGAGAGGCTGGAGCTGTGCATATAAGGAGAGGGAGCTGTGCATGTTCAGTCTCAAGAAGAGATGACCAAAAGGGGGATCTTATCCATGTCCATATGTATCACATGGAGGGTGTCAAGAGGATGTAGCCAGGCTCTTCCCAGTGGTGCAAGCAATAGGATGAGAGGCAATGGGCAGCAACGGGAGCAAAGGAAGTTCCTTCTGAACATCAGAAAGAACTTCTATACTGTGCAGGTGGTAGAGCACTGGAACACGTTGCTCAGAGAGGTTTTAGAGTCTCTGTCTCAAGATATTCAAAAGTTGTCTGGACACAATCCTGAGTAATGTCTTCTAGAGGACCCTGCTTGAGAAGGGAGGTTGGACTAGTGTTCCATTCCAACCCCAACAATTCTGTGACTCCGTGATTGTGTGATCCTATACAGGAAGGTGCCCTATTCACAGCACATATCTCCACAGTGCTCCAGTGTGATATACTCGGCTCAAACCCCATCCACATTCCAACTGAGTGCTGCGGTGCTGGTGTGCCCAGATTATTTTCAAGGATGCTACATGGTAAATGATGACAACAAAACTTACTAGTTGTTACTTTTACCATCATCTGAAAGAGGCAGCATTGCCTGGACAAGCCCCGGCAGTTTGGTGGAAGATACGGTTCGGCTGTTTTTCTGATCCTCTAGTTTTTCTCACATACCAGTACAAGCTGAAGGGATAAGATCTGTAAAGGCATTTATGACACATGAAGAGAAAACCTGTAAACATACTGAACCAACTGAACCTGATTTTCAGTCAGTCACATTTTGGGACAGGATATGAGCCAGGAAAATTATTACAACAGCTTGACAGGTGAAGGACAAAGGCATGTATGAAGGATTTGGATATTAGCCCTCAAATAGGCAGAGAAGCTTACAGTCTGCACTGTCTACAAATGACAGGACCTAAGTGTGGGATCAATACAAGGCTGACATGTTAATTAATGTAAAAGATTATATCTAAAGCAGTGTCACAAATCACATCTAAATACAGACACTGGAAAAAAGGGGAGGCAAATCATAATGGTTGAACAGTTACATTTCAATCAGATCTGTGTTTGCTTACAAAAACATCTGTGCATGTTCCTACCTCTTATCTCAAGTGACACGTGCAAAGACAACAGATTTGAAGGCACAGAGAATGAAGTGGAGCAAAAGAAGTGTGACATGGGCTNTGGTGGTGCTCTGTTACCTTGGGGTATGTTTTGCTGTCAGCTGTAATTGATACAGGACTGTGGAATAATGCACCGTTTATTTAAAAATCAATTTTGAAAGGAATTGTTGGCTCAGTGTTATTGGCTCAAAGGATATATCTTCTCCAGAGAATGTACTTCCTCAAACTGGACGTATTGGCACATGACTGTTGAGAGGCTGACATTTCATTTTGTGGTAACTAAACACTCAAAAGAATCCCTGACTGGAGATCTGAATGATTTCTTTATTCATTTTAGAACAGCACCTGGCCATGTNGAAGATTGAATAGGGGCAATTTTTCTTTTTTTCACTGAAAAGAATAATCTAAGAGCAGGTTTTTCCTTAGAGAAACCCAGAGGTTATGGAAAAGTGCACAGCCCTGGGTGCTAAGGGCCAGACTGAAGGATCTCGGTGCTGTGGCTAACTAGACAGTGGGAAAAGCCTTGGTCAGAAAAGGCCAGGATCTGCCAATTTATGCCCCTGAGAGCAGTTTTTGAAGCAAGGATATAGCAACTACTGCCTTGGTTTTGGGGCAGCTGAATGTCTGAGACATTATCAAGCAAATGCCNAGGCTTCTAAGGAGTCCCAATTTTGCATGTTCAGTGTACATTTTAGGAGTATATATTTCAGCTGCACACTGTGAGTGAGGAGAGCAGTCTGTCTCAGTGCTAAAGGTCAGAAAATAGAAATGCAGTCCTATGGAGGCACTTATCCAAAGGCATGTACCTTGTGGAATGGTGCTTTCAGAGGAGCAGAGAGCTCACAACGTCAAGCTTCACCACAGCAGAAACAGGAAGCTTCTGAGAGACTCCCCAGAGCGCCAAGGTGACAACGAAGTATTTAGGAACATAAAGACCCTTACAGCAGAGGTANTGACATCAGCCTGAAATTGCTGTCCCCCATGATAGGTTCCTGCACTAAGCAAGGATGCAGCTTTTCATTAACAATTCTTCTGTGGTTAACAACATGCTCAAGGAAAAGTTAAGCTTAATGGCATGTTGGTCCAACAATACCAACATAAAAAATTTTAATAATTAGTAAAGGAAAGCTAGGTCAGGAGAATACCTATGGCCCAGACTGCACCCAGACTGAGACATTTTTTCCACTTCTCTTCTGGTCTTCAATTTTCAAGTTTGCACAATTTTGGCCTTGTAAATGCCATCATTAATTGTTATCTAATCTTTTCTGAGTGCACAGTTCATGGTGTGAGCTTCTCCTGAAGTTGTGATAGCTCAGGGAGAGCCATGCATGGAGAGTGCTCTGAAGATATTCATGGAGCAAATAAATTCCTATCTGACAGAAGAAGCATAAGACATCTATTGTCTCACTAACTGAGGGAGGCCAGGCCAGCTGCTCTGCATAAAAACTTCAGCATCCAAGGGTGATAAACACTGTCTCTTCTAAACAAACACCCACACTTTTTNTCTCAGTGCTAAAGGTCAGAAAATAGAAATGCAGTCCTATGGAGGCACTTATCCAAAGGCATGTACCTTGTGGAATGGTGCTTTCAGAGGAGCAGAGAGCTCACAACGTCAAGCTTCACCACAGCAGAAACAGGAAGCTTCTGAGAGACTCCCCAGAGCGCCAAGGTGACAACGAAGTATTTAGGAACATAAAGACCCTTACAGCAGAGGTAAATGATTTTTTTAATATCAGTCTGCACCACAGAGAATGCTGGGAAATATTTGCCCCAGATGTATTTTCTCAGGTTCAAATCTTAGAGAGTGAAATGTTAAAACATGAGGTGTTGAACAAGCTAAAGAGCCACAAGCTGCTAGGAATGAAAGGTATAAATCCCAAGAGAACTGGAGGAATTCGAGAAAAAAAAGAGCAGAATTGCTAATAAAAATACACTGCCTCTCATTTTGTCATATCTGTATTTTAGAAAGAGCTGATTCTAGGATGGGGGGCCAGTGAGCCCTTCTCTAGTGCCAGCTGCATTGGTTGAAACTAATCAAACACAGAAGTTTAGTTGGATGAACATGACAGAATGGGGACGACTCAGCCTGGATTCACTGGAGGGAAATTGTCTCTAATCTGCTAGATTTTTTAATACATTGCCAGAAGAGTGGATGTGACTTTCTTAGACTTCCAAGAGACATAGGACAAAGTCCTCAATGGGAGGCAATCTGGGAAACAAATACCCTAATATATGAGACCAAATATTGTCACGGAGTAGAGATTGCCTAAGAGAAAACAAAATAAAAGATCAGTTGCAACAGGGCAAAGAATGTACATTAACCTTCCTCTACCATATTCTTGCCATGGCTGATGCTTAATATTTTTAATAAGGAATTAAAGAATTGACAGAACCATAAGATGCATTGGAAGTGCTGAAGGCTGTGAGGGAGCTCTGACCATTGGAGTGTGCTCTGTCTCCTGCTTAGCGAGGTTTTGAAATGCTCCCACACAGAACAGTGGCACTAAGCAGTTACTTGCAGGTTTATGTGACACATATGCTGCAGAGACAAGATGCCAGCTCAGCAGTTTTTGAATCCCAGTTTTCACTTGCTTTGTAACTGAAACTGGTTTAAATTAGTTTTTGCCACTTTTCCAGGAATAAATACATCTTGCAGCCTTTTCTCAGAACCACTGCTCTGTTAAAATCTCCGTGCCAAATTCACCTTTCTTGCAATCCCATTGACATATGTGGGATTAATTCACAAAGGATTGCATCCCAGTGGGACGGCAGGATCAAGCCGTGATTCACCTCTTACCCCTTTGAATTACTATGCAGCATAGTTAACATTATCATTTCTCAATCTGACTTCATCATGCTAGACATTGCATGATTCCCCACCAGCAGCTCTGCACAGTGGTCCTTCTTCTACAGGTTTTTGTTTTTCTTCCATCTGAAAATCTTGAAAATTAAGCATAAAAAGAACTGTTGTTTAGGAAAGGGAGCCATAACTTAAAAGGACTGGAAAACCTCTGAGATGTCTATCTTTTTTATTCAAGATTTCTTTTTTTTTTCCATCAAGTCATCTAGAATTTTGTATCAGGTTCAATTGTTTGATAAGAATTTTGCAGACATGGTGTCTCCTCTTTCCAAAGACTTTCCTCTATATCATATCACATGTTTAAAGGCCTTTTTCCAGAACGTATCTTGCTTATAGTACAGAAACAAGCAAATGTTTTTCAGGTATTGCTGCTGTTATCAGCTATTTTTGCCACTTCTTACAGTCATCTGCTATTCAGACATACTTTATTATTTCCTCTGTGATATCTGCTCATCATCAAGAGATATTGCCAAATTAAGAAATGAAAAAGAAGTGCCAGTAGTGAAAGAGATGACTACTTTTACCATGGTTATAGATGCTTTATTTTTGCATCTAAACTACTCTAGAAATATTTTCTGAGAAGATAATCTCAGCTTCTTGTTCCATTAAGCAACCAGTAGAAAAGATTGTATCTTTGTGAAAAAGCCAAATTCCAACAAGTTTTTTATTTCTGGGTTTTGACAGGTCAATTTGTATTCTCACTGAAAAAAAAATGCTAGAAGCACCCAAGTTCTTTAGGACAAAAGCCCTGTTTCATGGCTAAAATACAACTTAACAGTATATGAAGAGAGATCATAGAATCATAAAATAATTTGGGTTAGAAGGGACTTAAAGACCATCCAGTTCCAAACCCCTGGTAGGGGTCAGGGACATATTCTACTAGATCACATTGCTGAGAGCTCTGTCCAACCTGGCCTTGAATGTTTCCAGGAATGGGGCATCTACAACTTCTCCGGATAACCAGTTCCAGGATTTCACCATCCTCATCATAAGAAATGTCTTCTTTATATCAAATCCAAATGTACTCTCTTTCGGTTTACCGCTATTACCCCTTTTCTACTACAACAGACTCTGCTAAAACCTCTATTCCCATCTTTCTGGTAAACACTTTTTAAGTACTGAAAGGCCTCCATAAGGTCTCCTTGNACTTCTTAAGCTTGTCCATGTCCCACTGTATGGCATCCCTTCCCTCAGGCATGTCAGCTAGTCTCTGTGATAACACTGGAACTAAAAAAACTTCAGTAAACATGCAGAAATAGTCACTAGAATCACTAAATTTTTTGTAGAGCAATAACAGGACCTGAAATTTTCGATCAGGTTTTTGGTCAATAGGTGGCTGTGTGCGGGGACCTTTTTTTAGCTCAATAAGTTCATGCAATATCAGAAGAGTAGGCCAATGAATATAAGGCAAAGAGGAGATTTTTCAATATAAAATGCTTCAATAAGTGTTTTTAAATCAACCCATGGGGCGCATTCTCAGCACCTCATCAGTACCTGCTGAGACTAAAGAGAAAAGGACCTCAGCCTTTGTAAGACATTTCTATTTTTCTTGAAGATCTTCAGCGAGCTCTGATAAACACTACTCACCAGCTGATTTCTCACAAATGTATAAATTAAGTAGGTTCAAGAAGAGATTTGATTTTATTTTGCCTAATGTGCAATCACACGCATATCTACAAGTCTTAGGCTTGTGTATGTTTAAATGGAGTAAAACCAGGTCAATTCCCCATTCATTTCCCTCTCTTTGTCTGAGTCATTGACAAAATTCTGAACTTAATGAAGTCAAGAGAAGTATTCTTATCAGCATCCACAGGCTGAGAGCATCACTCTTGTTTTTCTAAGCCTCCTGCAAAAAGCCAGAGAGTTTTGTGCAAGGGAAACAATATTCATTACAGAGAACTAGAAGAGAACATCTCCTTTAAGCTGGATTTGACAAAATATGTGACAGGACCCTATACAATTAGTTTTTCAGTCCTCTTTTGCAACATCAGTATTGTACAGGAGCATTGTGTTGCCCTGTAACACGGGTGGAGGTCAGTGGTAGGACTCTAGTTTTTAAATGGCTTCATCTTATTCCAAAGGGTCACATATGGGTACAGAAGTGCAAAAGTTTGCACATCAGCCATCACCCTCGAATTACTTGAAAGCTCATGTTCTTGCTTATGCTGTCAAACACAAATCATCATAAGGGGGCACTAAAGAGCTGTCAATAGTGAAGTCACTCTGAGGCGAGCGAGAGCTTTGTGGGGAGAGCTAATTATCAGGCTTGAGATTATCAAATATTCTCACTGAGATCCGAGATAGTCTGATTTCAGAATGTCTTCAAACGAGGAGGAAGCTGAAATTTTCTCTGAGTCTTTCAAGACCATCTTCTAAAAACTGGGACTACAAACATCTGGTTCGTAAAGCTAAGAAGGGGTTTGTGAAAGGTGGACAAGCCCTTCTAATTTCAAATACTTCCTGTTTTTTAGAAGTGTTTTGTATGGGAGACTAAAGATATCTCAAGGCCTTACAACACCTGGCAGCACAAATGGAAAATGGATGAATGAAATGCAAATCAAACATCTTGACTAGTAAAGATGGACCATTTTCCCCCAAAGACTGGATTGTGAATGGAGTGCCTAACCTGGTGCAGTTGAATTCAGCAAAGTTGACCCTGACAAATCGTAAAGAAAATCCCCTATCTCGAAGACAAAGCAGAGGATTTTCAAAATTAAAATGGACCATTTCACAAGTGACTCGTGAGCATTCCTGTGGGACTGTGCTGTTAACAGATGTCCTCAAAATTGTTCTCACAGGCCCCCTTGAAATGGAATGCACATATGGCACAAACTGCAACCAGACACTCATAGTGTAGCACAGGCTGATCACTAATTTTGCACTCCTGGTTTAAATCTGAGCAACTGACTCAACGGAGCAAGGTCACTTGTCATCTCTCAAATCCCAGGAAAGCCAGTGAGAATGAATTTGGGATTTAGATTAATCACAACAAAAACAATATCTGTTTACTTGCAATTAATTTTCCTTCTTAGATATTTTGTTACATAGAAAATGTAAGGGAATAATACAAAGGTGTTTCCAAGCCAGGGGCATAAAAAACCATGTTTGATTACAATCGAGATTCCTAATTTATGGCTGATATGGCCAGAAATTAGTGAACCTAGTCTTCTTTCTAGTCACGCTTTCCTAAAGGTGAAATGTAAGCCTTCCTAGAGTTATGTTCCAGCAAGACTATCATCTTGAAAAAAAAAGTTTGTCTTGATTTAAAGACATTGAAGATGAGAAGCAATGAAATATGGAGCATTTTAAAAAAACCAACAAACAACCCTGTTTCAATTGCCAGTCTTCATCACTGGTAGAAACTTCTATTCTGAAACTGCTTGGCCTCAGCTCTCCATAGTCAAACTCCTACACCTCTGTCCACCAAAATGAGCTCCTTCAGTGTCAGACCTCTTCTAGATAGTGATCAAATATCTCAAACACCTTCCATTTTTTTCACAAGTAACATACATGGGTTTTCTTGTGACTATTTTTTGAAAGCACATGCTGAGTCAACTATTCCTGCCCAAATTTATTGATGTTTGCTTGGATTCTGGATCCTCAAAAGAAATACACCAAAGCAATCAATGCCTAACATGGATGTTCAGTCTTATTTGCCTTTTTAATCACTGTGTTAACATGGTAGGCCATGGCCAGCTAAATAGCTACTGCTACTTGCTAATGCTTTTCCAAGTTAGTTTTCCAGAGAACTGTGCCTTGGGCTGTGAAAATTTCTCAGCTTTTCACTCTAAATATAGTATTTATATTCAATCATGGTAAAAGTCATCTTGTCCATCCAATTTCATCTAAAAATACAATCATGTTTGCTCAGCATCTCCACTCTGCCTTCTATTAACCTGCCCTTCAGTCTTTGTCACACATAATAACTTCATGAAGACTTGTTTTATTTTTCTCCATTGACAGCATTATAGAATGGTTTGGGTTGGAAGTGACCTTATAGACTATCCAGTTCCAACCCCCTGCCAAGCCCCATCCAACCTGGCCTTGAACACTTCCAGGCATAGGGCATCCACAGCTTCTCTGGACAGGCTATTCCAATGTCTTACCAGCCAAGCATAATAGAAATGCATAATAGCAAGGGGACAATCCCTGTGCAGACTTGGTAGAAGCTTATTTTATTAATTATGATTCTTGTGATTCTGTGATTGGCTAGTTTAGCCTTTTATTGTATGCTGAGTGTATTTTTTCAATCTTTTCCTCAAAACTTTCAAAGCAATCTTTTGTTTCTACTGTCAACAGAAAATGTGTGTATATATTCAAAAAGGGATGGATTACTTAATTTTGCTTCTAAATTCTCAAAAGTTTTGACTCTTTCTTGACTGCAGGATTATGAATATTTTTGGCTATTTTAAGACAAATCTTTAAAAAATTGAGCTAACAATCATATTTTCACAGGCTTCTTTCCAAATTATGTGGATTATCACTATTTCTGTTTGTAAAACACTTTTCTAAGAGGTTGAATATATGTATCAGTTCTTTATAATAATCATATGGACTTCATTTTGCCTGTACACAAAAAATCCAATTAAGTCAAACCATTTATAACAAAGCCATCTCTAAAATTAATTCTGTGGTCAGTTCTTCTTTGCCTGTCAAGATGGGGTTTAATACTGAATTTCCTGGATTAGATGTAACAGTTTGAGTAAGGAGATTAACTTCTATAATTTTTAGAAATTCTAAAGCCATTTAGTTTTGGCAGTAAAATGCCTCCAGCATAGATTAGAATAAGCATCCCCTCTCCTTTCCCCCCAGCTACATTTATACTTATGAATTCTGTGTATCTACAAGGAGATAACTGTAGTGTGAATTGTTAGCGTGTACTGACTGTCAAGGACTTGTTTCTGAGCTGTCAGACAGATCACAGCAGTTCTGGCCATGTGATTGCCTCTCCTTCTCTTGGCCACTTGATCTTTTCTCACTTTAATTCTTCCCTTTGTATATTTGATAGTTTGACTAATTCCATTCTCCATATTTTAATTTTTTATTAAATGACTGCTGTCTGTTTCCTTGCTGCACTCTCTGCATTTGGATATGAGTTTAACAGTTAGTACAGTTAGATCAGTTCTTGGAAAACTACTTGTCTTCTTCCTTCTGTTAGGCATAGTCTGTTCCTTGGATGAGTGACTTGCTGCTACAAGCCACGGCCCTTGGCTTTCTGCCATTGGCCTGGACACTGACTCACTGCCAATTCTTTTCCATCTTGCATTGTTTGCAGGAAAGAGAGGTTTTATGAGGTCTACAGGTGTTTCTCTCTGTTAAGACCATTTCAAGTTCCCTAAAATATTGAGAAAATTTTCTCCATATTCCATTCCAAACACCTAGGAATTTGGGGGGGCTTTTGAATCCCACCGGTGCCTCCTTTCTGCAGGCTAGAGGGAGTCTAAAACACAGGTGGGAAATGAGTGTGATCTTTTACAAGGTTAGGGTCTTGTCCCTATAACCCTCTTGTAAAGAAACAAAGTTCAATTCTACATTTTTCTGTCATCAGGAGTGCCCTCACTCAATATCCATGGACATTTCCTTGGCAGATGAGCAGCAAACCAGTGCTTTGTTCTTTGTCTCTTCAGTCTTTTTATTCACATAGCTTAAATTGTAGTTTTACTACTAAGAAAAGTCCCATGAGGCAGTTTTCTCATGATTTATGGACATCAAATGAGTTCAAATGCCATCACCAAAGTAGCCGCATCAGGTGTAGCCCTGAAGATACAATTCTGATTTTTCTGAATTTTCCAGCCTGCTTCCATACAGCCATGCTCTGTGCTTACTTTATTCATCTGTCTTTGTCTGCTTCCATGTCCTACCTTAGTAACTATCATGACCTCACTTTTCCTTATTCAGTCTTCCTCTTATTTCATAGACATATAATCCAGAGCAGCCACTGCCAAGGACATTCTGATTTTTATCTAACTCGTTAGAAAATTATATTTGTCCTATTTTTTTCTTCTTCTTCACACTTAATATAGAAACTTGTAGAAGAACCTAACAATTAACAAGGTGAGATTACTTGATTGGTTAAGGCTAAAATAACCTATTATTTTGGTGATGGTTGACTGAAGCATTATTGTAGATGAGGGATATATTTTTTCAAGCCACGCGGAAGAAATGGTTAAGCTCTTTTTTATAATGAGCAAATTAGCACAGCCTTTGGGAAGTCACTTCCTACAAATAAAGTCATCTGTCATTGAATAATGTTGTCCTATATGGCTACAAGACTTTGACTCTAGTAATGTAAGTAAATGCAGGGAGTTTGGCATTTTTTAGGTATTTTTAATATTATTTGTAATTTTGTCTGGGTAGCTATTTTTTTCTCTCTAATCCTGCATTGTTTTTGTTGCTGTTAGACAGCTGCTGTTTTTTAACCCAAATTACTCCAGTGTCACAGTGAATGATTCCCATGAGTAATATATAAAAAGTGCATTGGAAACTTTCCAGACAATGCTGCCCAATTCTTCCTAGACATACACCAATCCCAAGTTTCAGAGTAAGGTGCAGCAATGACCAATGAATGTGTGCATACTGCTCCCAAGAAAAAGCAACCCAAAGCCTGCATTCATTTGAGTGTGTAGATGACTCACATTACAACTTATGTTTTCACTACACACTTCAAACTGCTTCATGGACTCTGTGTAGGTCATGGACCCTGGATGATTCTCACCTGCTCCAGATTTAAAAAAAAACACAACACTGTAAACCAAAGTGCTATTATAAGCAACAAGACTAGTTAGTAATGTATGTCACTTCCTTAGTGAGCTTTTCCAAGCAGGTTATAAATGTCCATGGAAGATGGCACACTATCAGCCTACATGGCTTCACGCATTTTGTCTATGCATATATGATTATCACCATGCCTTTGGCATGATGATGGTTCTAAAATTAACCAGGCATTGGTGGGTATAAGGCATGGTGGATGCAATCAGTGGAAGCAGGGCAGGAGTAGCGGGAGCCAAGGCCAGTGAGGAGAACAGAGAACATACTTTACATATCAGCATCTGCTTGATCCAATTTAGGAACAAGCATCACCCTGCCGTGGTCATGGTTATACAGTATTTATAGAATGCCATCTCCTGCCTCACAGACATCTAATGGCAACTAAGCATTTACTCCGAGAGTAAATTTGAACCAGCTGGCCTTTGGGAACAATGCAATATTTTTAGAGAAAATCAAAATAGTTTGTTTACTTATGTGATTACCCCCAAAACCAAGTGTTTAATCTTTCAGTGTCATTAATGGAAAACTCATCAAAATCAATATTATTCCCTGGACCAGGTCCAAAAAGGTACTTAAGTGAATGCCAAACTTCCTGCAAGGAAATAATCCCACTGATGAGTGTTCCTGATGAATTGGGACTTTCATTTTAAAATACTTACCACTTTTTCACTCTATGGTCTTGAGATAGCATTATTTAAGTCTCAATTTAAATTAGTGTATACATTAAAAATATTGCTCTCTATTACATCTACTCTGTATGATCTTTAGAAGAAAAGGGAATTGTGATTGCTTGCAGGTTTTTGTGAAAAGAGACTAGGCATACATGTTAAAAATTAATCTTCATCAGCATTTGGAAACATAAGCCTTTTGGATCTGCTAGGCAGCTTCATGGTCCAAGGAGTACATTTTATTTTCAAGCATCACATCAAATAGTTTCTGAAGTGCCCTTTTCTTAGAATTTTCAGTTTGTGAGAAGCTCCAGGCAGTTATAAATTCAGCACACTTCAAACCACAAAGAAATTTAAAATAAGAACAGGGAAGACACTTATCATATGCTAGAAATGCTGCTTTTGTATCTGGTCTGTTAATTCCAGGAGGAATTCAAAGGTGTCTGTGAGAGTCAGAGACACCCAGTGTGGGACTAGGCACCTTTTGCACATTCTACAGCTAAGTTTAATTTTTGGAATCATATTCAGAGGATACCTAAGGTGGAATTAACTGGGCAGTCTTCACCAGCATTCTTCTACTTCCTTAGGAGGTGAATACCCAGCCCTGTGCCATTCAATGGAGTGACCCAAGGCTCTGTGCAGAACAGTGTTGTTTGCCTGTCAGCTGCTCAATTCTGCACTTAGTAGAGGAGAACTGAACATCACCCTATGAAGATGCTAAGGATGCAACTCTTGAATTTTACTATTACCTTTCCACAGGTACATATCTTGTCTAACCCTGGCATTCCCTCCTGTCTTTTACCTCCCTTGCTGCTGAGCCACTATTGTCTCTATTCCCCTCCTGTAAGACATAAAACCCAGCTGAAACACAGTTCCACAGCTTAATTCTTCTAGAATTCAGCAGTGGCACTTTTCTGGGAAAGCCTTGGGACTTGCAGCACAGCACCTCACAGGCAGCAAAGAGCATATTTAGAAAAATGCCTTTGGAGAGACTGGTTTTGGTCTCCAAAGGAAAGCAGTAACTGAGGCCTAATGGTCCGTGCACTTCAAGAAATTATTTTCTATTGGTAGTTGTTGGGTAAAAATATATGTCACTGTAAGTATTGAGTGATGCCTTGAACCAAAGCCATAAATTTACAGAATAGTATTATGGATACTGTGGTGGTTTTACCACAAATTCAGCGATTTTGGAGCAGAGACTCTGAGAGAAGTCACAAACACACCTCAAAATGAAGAAAACACACAAATATCACAGTTTATTTTGCGCAAACACAAAAACCCAACAAATAAAGTGCAAAACAGACAAACAAATTAAATTTTCCAGGGCCCACGTTTGAGGTGAGGACGCTGTGGAGATAGTGCTTGTCTCTCTCTCCCTCTGGGCCCGGCTGAGAGACTCCGGGGTAATTAGAAGGGAGCACGTGGTCTCAAGATCCCCTTAGCTGCGAGCCTCTGCCCGGTTTTGACTGAGGGAACAACTCAAAAAAAATTATAAAAAACGCGCACCCCCTCCCTCCCTCCCTTAGCCCAAGGAGAGATTTAGTGCTGAAAA
>VYZS01099246.1:0-25480 GCA_013400695.1 Neodrepanis coruscans | reverse complement strand
GGTAGCTCCTCGGGGCTCCCCGCAGCATGCCCCGGCTGCGAGTATGGCCCGCCTGGCTCCACGCTGCTGCTGCTGCTCTGCCGCCGCCGCTGGCTCGCCTGGTGCGATCGCCCGCAGCCCCGGCAGTTCCTGGCGCGTGCCGTGCGAGCGCGGGGCAGCCCCAGCACTGCCCCGCCGGCGGCTCCATTCCTGATGCAGTCCCCACGGGCGCAACAGCCCCGGGACCGCGGGACAGCCCCGTCGGGGAATGGGGAGGAACGGGTTTATTTCCCAACCTACAACAGATACAGATTGGATAAAAGACTCCACAGAGAGAAAACTAACAAAACTACAAAACAAAATACTACAAAGACCTGTGATCCAATGCAGAGCACTACAATTCAATGCAAAGCAGGATGCCCTGTAATGCCTTTGGGGGAAAGAAGTAATTGATATGATGGGGTTTTATTCTATGTCTATTTATGTCTATGCAATATCTGTATGTACTCTTTAGGAATCTGGCTGGGAGGAGCACAAACATAAGCACAGGCTAAAGATTTCATACTCCCACATAAAATGTACAGTATCTGAATAGAGAGATTCAAACACCAAAATGTTCATGATTACAGATTTCAAATTACAGCAGCGCCAATTTCAAATTCTGAAATCATTAATCAGGCTTCTTTAAAACTTGTCTCAGTGTGACACTGAGGCAATTTCTATGGAGGAAATCACCTATAATTGCCATTTTACAAGATTCACAAGAGCCTTCCATTTTATGACTGACTTCAAAATAATGAGAAACAGAAGCACTCTTACAGTTTATCTTCTGGGATATCCAAGACATTAGGATATTTCAGATCTGTATTTTAAATTTGCTTTGTAACCCAGAGTACTAGAAACTTATTCTTTTGAATAAAATGTGACTTTCTTATGTAATCAGTTGCCCTGGGAGCAAGATCTTTAAGATAAGTGCTGAGTTCTGTGAAGCCTCTGATAAGCTCCTAAGAATTGGAATCACTGAAAGAACAAAAAAATGTAATCACAGGGTCATACTACAGGGCCTGTGAAAAAGAACTGAATGATGTTAGGAAATCAAAGAAGAAACTTCATCTTGCAAAATGACAATTATGGGTGCTTTCATCCCTATAAATTGTTCAAATGTCATGTTGAGACAAGCTGTAGAGATGTTAAATGAGTACCTCAAAACGTCTTTCTCTAAAAATACTCTAGAGGAGCAGTTCCCCCTTAGAAAGAGTGGGTTCAGGTGACTAATGACAGACTTTCCAAGCTATTTGGATCATTAAATTATGGATAATCATCATCCATACATTCGTACTGAGGTTGTCCTTCAGTACAAGCGTAGGAGTCCTTCTGCTGTGTCGTGGTCTATACCTTTTCTGAGAATTGCATCAGAATTACAGGGGTTTTGTATTGCAAGTCTGGTGACTGTGTAATTCTCTATTATTGTGCCCAAGAATGAGAAATCTAGATGGTGCAATAATTAGTGAGGTTTTCAGAAATAATTTCTGAAGGCTGAGGGACGGTTGGCATAATGATGACTGCATGAATTTTGGTGTCACTCATTTCAATTTGTATGGGGCAGACTTACTCTTCCTTTTAATGTATTTTCCAGACTTGAGGCTTGGCATGACTGGAGAGGGTAGATTTGGGCAGGCATTATTGAACAGAAAATGTATTCTGGTCAGGTACCACTTTCTTTCCCAGTTAGTTTCATACATACTTAGCTTGTTTCATCATTGTAATGTGCTGACAGCTCCTCACAGGAGCAAAATCGCTTGTCTAATCTAGTGCCTGGACTGATTAATTGGTCCACTATGCAACATGGCCCTACTGAGATCTAGCTTTATTGAGAAAGAACAGGAGGCTCATTTTGTCCCTGTTTCTTCAGCAACAGATTTCTATAAATGCTGTTTGTGGTGATGGTAGAGAGATTCAGAATGGTTTTTGCATTATTCTTGTTGGAACCATTTCCCTGGATGTTTCATACACCAAAGTGAATCTGTGCAGCATGCTGCTAGGGCTATCAACTCTGTGTTTGTGTACTTCAATGCCTCCCACATTATCCTCCTCCCTAGAATGGCAGCAATCGATCACTGTCTAATGTAGGCACTGCCTCAGCGAGGTTTTAGGCAGTTGGCCTGTGAGAGCAAATCCAATCCACCTAATACTGAATTTCCCTTTAAAATCAGTTGAGTTTGGCACTTCAAAAAAACAGGGAGGGGGAAGGGCACAGTTCTCCTTAAAATAGTCTTTTATCTTTCTATACTTATTCAATAGGAAATTAGACACCTCCAGAATGTAATTTAGTCCACATATATTAGACATGCACATCTTCCTACGGCAGGAGTGTCATGAAGATCAGTAGCTTTGAGGTGCTCTCCTGTGAATGTACCAGGGTGGATCAGAGCTGCAGATTAACAGCAATGTACTGAGAAGACTTTCTGGTGCCAGGTCTTCTGGCTACCAATTCCAGGTAGGTTCTGGAGAGTCTGGAGAAGACCAAAGCCCTGTTGGTCTCCACAGGGTGAACCCATCACACAGAGCTGATAGAGGAGGGATTGCCTCTGTGAGATGTGTTGAATGCACTCAGGAATGAAGATAATTCAGGCTGAAAGGGACCCCAGGATGTCTCCAGTCCAATCTTCTGCACAAAGCAGGGCCTGCCTGTTCCTGTGCTGTCCTCAAGATGAAAGAATATTCCCTTTTACATGTCCTGAACCTCTCTCATATCTTGTACCTGCTGCATCCTGTCCTCCTCACAAGTATGGCATAAAGCATGGATGTAGCTGTTTACTTGAAAGCTGGCTTTAAAATGTACACAGAGCATAAGGAGAACAGTAAATGTAATGCATAAGGAAGATATTCAGATCTTCAGTATTTCTACTTCTGTTTACACAGTACTATTAACTGTTTGGTTGGCTAAGGAATGATAATGTGCTTTCTGCCAGGGATTAATACTAGGCCAAGGTGCAAACCCTGAACAAAAAAGGCATTTTCAAGAAATTTAAAATTATTTGTCAAATAAAAAAACTCACAAAAGTCAAAACTGACATTTAAAAACTGTTATGACTGTAATTTGGAATCAAAATATGACTTTTAGAATTTTAAATAAGTGCTTTTCCTAAGCATACAATTTTTTTCCTACTTGTATGACATATAGTAACTACAGTAACAATAATTATTCCTGGGAGGATCTCAGACCTAGCTAAGTACCTTGCCATGTCCAATGGCCAAGGATCTGCCAACTGGACCTCTCTCTCTCTCACCAACCTTGTCCTGGGAAGTGTTGTCCCTGCCTGGGTAATAGTTGCTCTCTGCCCATCATGTGGCAGCCCCACTCTTGTTGCCGCCTAAAATTATCTGAAATTACAAAGTCCGATTTTCACATGCAAACATCATGGGTTTTTTTTAAAAAATCATCTGTTTGTATCTAGTGAACCCAACCTGACTGGTCCTATTCTGAGCAAATGACATGGCAAGCTTAGACAGAGTCTTGTCAGGTAGTCCTGCATTGAGAACCCTTGGCATGGTCAAAAGTGTTGACTTCAACAGCTGCTTGCCATGGTCCAAGCACCAGCTGGTGCCCTATCCCCAGCTACAAGGAAGATAAGGTAAATCATGGTAGTCCAACTGCTGCAGTCATGGAATAAACACTTTCCACAGACCTAGGGTGCTTGTTTTTAAGAGAGGCAAGGGGAAGAGAGCAAGTGATCCAGCAAGATGTGCTCATGTTAATCTATCATGGCTCTGAAAGCCAGGGTGCATGGTGGTATCACAAAGTGCAGGCTGACACCTCAGATGTGGCTTTGGCTCTTGGCTTTAAGAGTCTATCCCCTTGCTGTTGGGCAGGAAGTCTCTGGTTGGACTTGAGGAGGTGTAGACTGGATGTTTGAAAAGCACTTTTTTATATTTTTCCCTAAAAATGGGAGCAGACCATCTGAGAATGAAATCTCCATCACTGAAGAGATCTAGCAGTGAGTTTGACAGTCACCTGTCAGGAATGCATTAGGTTGTTTATATCCTGGCTTTGGATGATGGGGTAGACTCTTCTGACATATTTCCTTTTGACTATTCAGTTACTGTGAGGCAGTGTCTACCTCTCATTTGACTATGAAGGGAGACCAAGAATGAGACTCCAAACTTGAGACCACATTTCAGTGCATGGGATAATCTCAGACTTTAGCTGCTTATCTGAGCTCATTAGTTAGCAAGTTACTAAATCTGCCACCTGAATAATTTCTTATAGGAATGAGACGGCTGGTGTCTGGTGATGCCCATTCATATTCAGCTCATGTTTGAACTTTTCCAGCTGCACCCAGTTCACCAGCCTGTTTTATGCATGCTGATCCTGCTCATAAGGATGCCCACACGGACCCCAGGCTGTAATCATTTTGCTCTACTATATGAACATATTGGAGAGTGGGTGAAGGCACAGGAGGAAGAGGATATGATCAGAGACTTAGGTTTGAGTTAACTTCATTGTCCACTAATTCAATTGTTTTTTAATTGACCTCAAAGAGATCAGAGAGAGACTGCATTTAAGAAAATCTCCTCTTGCTTATGTTTATTACAAAGTAGAACCTCTGGTGGTTAGCTGGACCCAACCTAAGTAATTCATCTCTCCCCTTCAGGGTAAATCTCAGCCATTTGCAGAGGACATTTTCACCATACTCTTGTGATATAGAAATGACAGGGAGGTTCCTAACATGTGTGTCAGAAAGAAAATCCAGCTCTCCTGACAATGCCTGATTAATCTTCAGAACACCATATTGATGCTACCTGAATAAGTATCATTGCTTTTTATCAAATTTCTGCAGCTTGCATAATACAAATTGCTGGAAGACATTAATACATGAGGAAATCCATCTGATCCTATGGGCAAGCAAATTGTCTAAGATTTCTTAGAGCAGGGAAGCTCTCAGTTTTTGCCTGTTTGCATTCACCTAATCACCTGACATTGTGAACGTAATTAACGTGCAATGCTGCCATCAAGGGAATCCATGATATTTCCAAACAATTTTGTGGCAGCCAAAGATAAGCCTTCTGTAGGAAAGATGCAATCTGCTTTTAACTGCTGTGTCCATTTTGCTTTATTTCCTTCCTGTTTACTCTTTCCAAAGAATCAGAAGTGAGGAGAAACAAAACTGAAGGAAGGGCAGAAGAAATGCCATATACTCCTGAGACATCCTAAAGAGATCATATGTAGGTGGAAGGTAGGTTGAAATTTCCTTCATCCTTCATTGCAACAAACAACTTTTGACTATTTAGTTTACCTTTACATCTGATAGATTTAACCAGGACATATGAATTTCTATATCCTTTTTCAATCCTTCCAAGGGTGGTTCTATACTTGAATGATGTTTTCCTTCCTGGTCAAAACATTTCAAGACCAAACTCCATTTGGCATCTTCAAGGACACTTATGGACACTTGCGCTTGAATATAACATTGGGAGTCAGGAGTTGTAGGAACTATTTCTGTCTCTGGCACTAAACGCTAGAGTAGGGACCCAACAAAAAGGCTCTAACCTTTTAAAAGATAAACTCAGGTAATTCACCAAGACCTCCTCTGCTGAGAGATGGAAGAGAGATAGACTTGTGGATGTGTCATTCCACACCAAGTAAATATGTTTAAGTAAAGTAACTCACCTGCGAGGTTAATACTAACTGTAGTAATGCCTCTGTATTGCAGAAATCTTCTATGTAGAATGGAGACAATAATGTTTATTAGGTGTGATATGAGGGCAACCATGAAATTTTAGCTGATATATGTCAAGTGGCTTTAAATCCCTGTGCAGGAAGCAAAATTTAATTTGTTGCCATTTTTACCCAGTATAAGAAAAAGCAATAAAGCTTTTTTCCAATGAGAGAGATTTCCAGAGGAAAACCACAACTGCATTAGTACCTTTTCTGAGTCCACACAGTGATTATTTGTGTAAACAAGGAGCAGGAGGATGGAGAGCTCTTGTAATTTAGGTACAACTGTGTAGGTTGTTCATACTCACATAAAGGTCTCAGTCTTGCCTTGCTCCTATCCATTGGTGTCCATCAGGTGATGTCAGTGGCAGTGTAGTTAATCCAAGTCCAATACCATGTGTTGCCTCAGGACTTTCCTTTTTCCATTTTTTTAAACATTATGATTATGGTGCACTAATTATGCTGCCCATGACAATGGATTTATAAGCAGTTGTTCTTTCTTCTCAGCATTAGCCTGTATTTGCCTGTTTCTGTCAAGTCTTTGCCTCTCATGCAAACTTGCCTTTTTACTCTCTTCATACATTCTAAAACATGCTGGGTGATACTAATTCCTGGCAGAACTTAAGTTAATTTTTCCTTGGTTTTGTATTAAATCTCCCTAGTCTTGGCTACCCTGAACATTTTGAGCCAAAAGTGTATTTTAGCTCCCGGCTGGACAGTGGTAAGTAAACACAGCACCAGTCTGCAATTCTGTCCTTGCAGCTACCCACGATTAATCTCTTTCCACACTAAGAATTGGCCATTTGTTCCTCCTTATCTCTTCTACAGGTTTTAATCCATGACAGGACTTTACCTTTCACCCCTGGCCAAGTTTCTCAATAGCCTCTTGTGCCGGACTTTATCAAAAGCCTTTTGAGAGCCCTCTGAGTCGTCCCTGCTCCACAGTTTTGTTAACCCTTTCAAGGGATTCAAGCTGTAATACAAGAGCTTGAGAGAAGGAAGATTATCGCTCATGGGCAGTTCACTGGTTGGCACATCTGTCATTATTTTTGTGTTTTCTTGGCCAAATGGATTCCAGTTGCATGAGTGATGTTTGGTTTATATTAACCTGCTTTTCTTTGGGATAGTCTGGCTGTTTGCTCCTTCACGACATTTTAGAGGATCAGGGAAAGGCCATTGAAGTCTTGATTTTAAGTTATGGACTTTTTTTGGTATCTAGGTCTTTATATAAAACTATGAAGTGACTGTTCCAGATCACCAGCTATGGAAACAGACTTCCATGTATCCTGTCATGCCAATTGTGTATCCAATCTGAAACCACAATTGCTGCTTGAGTATGGGCCCAGTGCCATTTAAGATGGTCATGAGTATGTTGCTATGTGAATTATGGCAAAGTATGTAGGTAGGTCCCAAATGGGTGCTATGGGAAATCTAAACCACACTGGACAGACAGCTGGAAGTGGGCACATATCCAAGAACTACTGTCAGCAGTACACAGCTTGCAGCAAGAGGTTGGGCAAGAGGCCTCCAGAAGTCCCTTACAACTCTGTTTTCTTTGCATATACTCTGATACAGTCTTAGCAACACTTGACACTCACTGGCATTTTGCCTTCCCTCCAAATCCCACTGCAGAGTTCGGGCAGCAAGCTCCTGGGAGCTGCAGGGCACTTCTCATTGTGCGGGTGTGCACCTCAGCGGGTGACTGAGTATGGCTGGCAGAAACCAGGCCTTGTGCTCTGTTCAGAAACTTCTGTTCGCAGTGAATAGCCTCTGCAGTTTTGCATAATCTTACCAAGTCCCCCCTGAACCCTATTTCACCACCACAGTGTGTCTCCTTTACTGTCACCATGTTAATTTTTTGCTGATAATATCCCGTTTACTGTTATCGTCATTTCTTTGCTTCTACATAAGCAGGTCCCTGGGGAAAGGTTCCCAACCTCATATGAACTAAGCCTAGTCACATAAGTGTACAGTCATCAGCCAGCCCTGAACAGGCTTCCCTTCCTGCATGTTTTTCCTGCTGGCTGTGTCCAGGCCTTTTGAAGCTTCACCTTCCAAGATGTCTCTTAATAAAAGCTGAAGAGCCTCAAATCTACAATGCCTCCACTTCAAAGTAAGCTGGGTTCATTCAGTATCTCTCAGGGCATACCTCACTGATGTCTCTGGCTCTTGCTCTCCTTTTTACCTGCCATTTTGTCTTTATTAACATCATCACAGCTGGACTACCATTTTCACTTGATATTGTTATCACCACAAAACTGGCAAAGAGAAGGGAACATAGGCCATAAGTGAATCTTGTTACATCTCCCTTTGCTTGTGATAATCATGCCCATTTCCTTGTTCCCCTGCAGTCCTGATTGTGCTTCTCTTGCCTCCTGCATCCGTGCTCCTGGGGTCTCAGTCATACATGATCCTGCACTATTTATCATGTAAAGAAAATACCAACATTTTAAGTGCATCTAGACAGGAGATCTCTGTGTCTGTGGCAAACAATGGGAATTTCACCATTGGCTTTTTTTTTTTTTTTACTTTATTTTATTTATCTACCCCTGCCTGCAATATATACATATGTTAATAATATACAAAGTACTTTGAGCAGAAATAAATACACAGTTTTGCTTTCTGTAGTACAGTCACCATACAGCAGGAGTTGCAGGGCATGTACTGAAATCTCTGGCTTTTAAAAGACATTGCAGAATTCCCAGAAATAAAAAAGTAAAAAAAAAAATAAGGAGAAAGATAATAACATATTTCAGTCACTACTTGTAATCCTTAGAGACGTGAATACTCTGGAAGGATCTGCTATATATAGTGAAGAGTCTGAAGAAATACTGTCATCAAGAATTCAATTCCCAGCTCATAAACAAGCAGTTAAAAGTTTATAAAGGAACACCTTCAACAGGCATATATGACAGTCCTACACATACAGCTTTAACCCCTCATACAGTTATCAGAAAATCCAGACAGTTCTCGGACATGATTTTATTAACCATTTCCCTCCTTAGGAAACAAATATCTGGGAGAGAGCCAAGGGCTTACTGAGGACAATAGTTTTATCCCAAAGCTCTTGTTCTGGAGTCAAAGCAACAGTGATGTTGTGTAAACACCACTTAAAGTTGACAAAACAACAAACTTGGCAGCAATGCATAATATATAATATAATTAATATAATAATATATCTGTTTGAAAGGAGGTGAGATGTGCTGTCATTGCTCATGCCAGGAAGAGACCCTGAAGAAGAGCAAATCTGTTATCACCAGAGCATAGGGAAGTGCCCTCTACAACAACCTCCTCATTCCTTCACCTTTTGTCGAGGTTTGACAGTTTTTCATTAAATTCTGGCATTTAGCTATATTAGTGTTCCAGCTGCCTTGCCTTTCTAAAATACTGCTACTGACCAGGGGTACAGCAGTTCAACAATTTTGAAAATTACATGTATTTTTGGCAAGACCTTTTTTCAGGAAGTTTTATGATGGTTGTTAAAACAAATTGTTAAAATTTTGTTCTCTTTGAACTTTTCTAACAGGATGAAAAGGCTTAATCTGGAGAAGATTTGAAAGACTTGGAAATTCACTTGCATACCATACCTTCTGGAAGTCAAAAACGAATTAACCAATAAGGTATGAATCCTGATGTAACACAGTACTACCTTGGCCAGTGAGGGATTAGGAAAAAAGTAAGGAAGATTTGGTGGAAAGGGAAAGGTTTTATACACAATGGGGAAACTGACCATCATTTCCTTAAATGTCAACAGAGTGAATAATCACATAAAATAAAATTTAAAAAAAACCAAAACAAAACACTTTTCTGCACCTGAAAAAATAGAATACTGCTGCTGCTATGGGATTCCTGCAGGAAGCATATGACTTAGGCTTAAATCTGAGTAAATCAGATTTTGCTCAGCTTAGCTTGAGAGCATCCAAAGAAAAACTGTGCAGCTCTTCTGTTCCATAAAAACACAGCTTTTCCTCTATTTAATTTTGGGACTAACAAAAGGGGAAGATTGTATGAGTCAGAAGTAAATTGCTGTAGTAATAAATAATTTTTATTAAACTCACTCACCCCAACTGTTTTAATTTGGCTTTCTTAAGTGCAATACAGAGAAACATTATCCAACCTTGATGCTCTGGTGTCTCAGGGATTATCTATCAAGCTCATTTTAAATCGGAGATTTAACACATCATGTGTTAGCTTTCAGCACCTGATAAATGTTATGGGTTTCCTAATGATCTTGCAGAATTGGAACCACCAATCAGCTGGCTCTCCAACTGTTGTTTGACTATGTGACATTAAAGGCTGTATATTTTATTAACAAAAGGAAAACAACCTTTAAATTAAAATAAAATATTCCACCCAAGAGCCCAACTACATTAAGCTCAACTTCAAATCCAATTTGTGCTTCTAGCTGTCTCCAGAATACAAAAATTGGGAAGTTTTGATCATTAAAAAAGTTGTCTAGTAACATTCTAAAGGTGAATTGGATTCAATTACCTACCAGAAGTCCCACCTGCTACAATCTAAGGGTGTCTTTTTAAAAGGAAAATAGTTATAGCAATAGAGTTTCAGAAGCTGAAATAATAAAATGCTAAGAGCAAGAAACATTGCTTTGGGCAAGACTGAATCAAACAAGCTTTCAAGCATAAAATGCTGAAACTGAGTGGAAATAACCCTAGAACTGTAGACAGTGTTTGGGAGGGAGTTCTGGAGGCCTCTTGCCCAGCCTTCTTGTCAAAGATGGACTATTGACAGATCTAGATTAAATCAGATGCGGCTTTGCTAGACAAATTTTGAAAACCTACAAGGGCTGACCCTCTATACAACCTGTTCCAGTGCTGAGCTACATTCTTCATGAAATTATGCTTTTTCTGCTGTCTTTCCCTTCCGTTGCCCTCTCTTACTGCCTTGTGCTCTTGAGAAGGGTTTGGCTCCATCATGTTTATCATTGTCTGTCAAGGAGTTGTGGGCAACTGCTCAATTTCTCATTTAACTCTCTTTGGCCAGACTAAACGAGCCCAGAAGTGCAAGACCATGCTAATAGAAACATATTTTGATGTTGGGGACCCAAAAAAGCCCAGGCATGGAGTTTCCATATGGAATACAGCAGGGAAATACTGGTCAGAAGTAGGTTCCACAGTCTTTTGGAGACCTGCCCCGGGATGCAAACCTCCAAGAGGCCAAAAAAAAATTGCACAGCCTTTTCATCAGAGCAGTGATGAGGTTGGCTCATGGAGAAGAGAATGAGGAGGGTTTCCTAGGACCATCGCCTCTGGAAAAATTTCCTCTTGCATAAACTTTCATTCTTCTGAAAGCATCTCAGCACAATTAGCTTGTAATTTAATCTCCTGTGTTTCATCCCAGGGTATTTCAGCTGATGTGGGTTTTATTTGCACATACGTGGTTTGTGGTTAGAAGGATGCCAGCTTTCACTCTATGAGGACAAAGAGAACCAGCTGAATGTTAGACTGGTGTGGGCAAGCACCTGCAGCACAATAAATGCATCCCCTGATTTTCTAAAACTTCCTCTTTCATTCCCTGCTCCTTCCTCTTCCCTCACTAATTTTTCCCCATTTCTTCATTTTTATTTCCTGGTTTTCTGCTCCTCCTTTAAAAACAAGCACCTCTTTTTCCCCAGTCTTGGTTTCTTGCCCCATCCTCTCTGCTCCCTTCCCTCACAGCTGTGTACTGGGTCTTGATGGCAAATGTGGAAACACATGCAGCCCACATCCCAACTGCATTTATAAACTAAAGGAAAAGCCCTCACTCTCTACAGTGGGTCTGTTAAGCCGAGGTGGATTTGTACAGAAGATATATGAGATCCAATGACAGAAAGCACTTGCTACATATGCACAAAACATCGTAACAAGGGAAGGGCAGCCAGCTCTCCAGGTTTCTGGGGACATGCTCTCTGTATCTACCATAGTGGTGTTTGTAGATTGTAGCACATTTGTCCATAATTTACAGATGTCAGGCAGCCTGACTGGGGCAGCCACTCTTACCAGGCAAAGCAGATGTCCAGAAATCCTGACATATCCACTGAGCCTGGGAACATCTGTGCTGTAGGGTCAGAGTAGTCAGATGGAGATTCCTGGGCAGCCACAGGGGACCCTCAGTTGTGGCCTTAACATCAGATACTGTGTGACCCCAGCACAGAGGATCTGGAGAGCACATCCCTGTGCTCGTGTAGGCTTTTGCAGCCATAACAAGCAGACAGTGTCAGGGCAAAACAGGGGACTGAAGAGATTTTATCTGTGCAAGAGGCTTGCTATGTTGCTGTGGATGTCACTGCATTTTTGATGCCTGGATTTGCTCATTTCAGCACAGACATTATGTTTCCTTTCTGCTTTTCCATTCAGATCATCAGCAGTGATGCTGAGAATTTCTTGGTGTCCTTTAGGCTCAGCAGAGACCTAGTCTTCAGTTGCACATCCTCTGAGCCATGAGGGAAAACTGCAGCACAGTTTGGAAGTATATAACATTCCTTATCATTTCTGGACTAAAAATAAACAGGTTTAGTAATATATATATCTGAGGCCTTTTTAACTGTTGTGGAGGAGCAAACGTGCCTTAATTTTAAAAAGTCCCATGAAATTGACACTGAACAGGGAGGACATGATGCCAAACCCTCTGGTTTGCTCTCAGACAAGTAGCACTCACTCTTCCTTCTCCAGTGTCCCAGTAGTGGCAGCCCCTGTGCAGCAAGATCCTCACTGCTCTCTCAGTCCCTGCATGAAGCATTCTCTCATCTCTAAAGACAGTTTGGAAGGACTCAGTTTGGAAAAGCTTTGGTCAGCAAGGAGTCCTTATCCCCATTCTGCAGGGATTTTCTCAGTTTTGACTGGAAACACAGTGCTTTCAGACACAGGGGCATTCAGGTATGAAAATCTGATACCCATACTGACACCACATTTACAAGATCTAAGGGAGGGCCAGTCTGTAAAGCAAGGGGAGAGCAAGTCTGTAAGGCATCTACCTAATAGGGAGAGGAAAGTAGGGGAATGAAGGTGTCTCACTGTAGCTTCCCCAGAAGAGTAATGGTATTGAGGATAACATCCTTACCACCAGATATTACCTTGCATGGGGAACCAGGCAGCCAGAAATAACACATCACCATATAGCTGACACCAGAGAGGGAGCAATCATTGCCCCAAACTTCCTAAATCCATCAGCCTTGATCATCACATTGACTGTCACTGGAGAAGGTGGGAGACAGCAAGGGCTAGAGGACACTGTTTCAGCCTCGCCAAGTGCTGTCACTAGGCCACATGTATCTCACACTGTCACAAACCTAGTGAGTTACATGGTACAGGCTCTGGGTTAGACACATGTCCAGGACAGAGAAAGACTGATCCAGTCATCTGATGCTGCTCCCTCTTCCATGATCTCATTACTGGCATCTGTCAGCACCATACTCTGGGGAAACCCCTCACTGATAAAAGGTCTCCAGTCCTATCAGGGAGACAGAGCTCCTCGCACTTCCTGGGCCAGATGTGGGGAAATCCAGCTTCCTTGGATAGATTGATTTCCATGTTTGGCCTTCTACTGCAGTAGAAGAGACTATGTCTCCATAAGGGAGCACAGAAGGGAGCTTGAATAGCTCTCCTCATGTTGAGGAGCTCCCAAGTGACTCTTAAATCAGGGAGAACTAAAATAAATGGCATCTCTGGGTGGAGACAAATACGTTCCTGTTTTCTTGCCTTAACTCTGCAGACAGGCAGGATGCTCTGCTCCTGACACGTAGGATCCAAGTCTGACCATTCGAATACTCTGTTTTAACTAACTTAAAGAAAATGTTGTAGTTATTATGGCTATAGATATAACTATTTTTATTGTAGTTAAAAACTTAAATACAGCCTTAATAGTGTGGAAAAGTAAGCATGACTTTGCCCAAATTTTTCTCTCTGATTTTAATATTCTACAGTTTTTATTCTCTCAGACTCTTGGAGTAAGGGAGAGGGGTTATTCTGCTTTGTGTCCCCAGAGTTTTGGATGGCCTCTTCTGCAGCATATTTGTGGCTCCTTAGAGGAAAAGTGTCATATGAAGGAAACAACCTCAACCAGGGCTTTCAGAAGGATAGATGTGCTGAGATTAAAAGCCACTCTTGACAATGTTATATTAATATGTAGTCCCTTCCCTTCCTAATCCAAGGGAAGAGCTCTTTCCTACATGGGAATGCAACTTTCCATGTCACAAGCAGAACACCCGAAATTAGCCGAGGGGTTTGAAGTCTTTGCCAGCAGTGCTCAAACAGTATTACCTCCTGGCTGGATGCCTGTGTCCTCTCTGTCCCCTCTGGGGACCCACAGCTGGCAGTGGCTGTTAACCCTTGCAGCCATCACCCGATCCCCCAGACAACACAGAAAGTGATGGGGTGCTTTGCAGATGTCCTCAGTCAAAGCCATCCCTGCCTGATAAGCCTTGGGGAGAATTGCACCCAGGGTGAAGGCTGTGTGGAAATGCTGACAGCCAACTGATATGTTGGAGAGGAGCCCACAGACATGCTGGGCCCCATGAGGCCGCACCAGAGCTACCTATTCCTGCTGCAGTCAGAGAGACCCCAGAGGAAAAGTGTTATGGGCTGTGTTATGTGCTTTAGAGATGCAGCACATGCAAACAGTCTAGGGAATTTGTCATCCCCAAAGAGTCTGGCATTCGGAAGGAACTTATAAGTACTGCTGGGATCTCAGCTCCACCTGTTTTTTTTTCTTAAGGACAAAGACTCCATGCCAGGAGCATAACTTGAGTAATTGAGTATGTCCTCAATGACAATTAGAGACTGAAGTAGCAGGAGGAATATCTTTTATTTCTCCCCTTGCAGGGATCTGGTTGGGATCTCTGTTCTTCAGTTGCCTTAGCTCAACCACTATCCCTTTCCACCCTGACAGAGAGAATCCCCATGTGGGAGTCTCTCCATGACTCTTGGATTCAGCAGGACACAAGGCCTGACTGCCATGCACAGCCTTCGTCCCTGCCTTTTTCCTATTCAATAACGCTAAACATCAGTTCATCCCAGGAACTGATTTCATCCCACACTTGACTTCACATCTCAGGCCCAGGAGAAATTCTGCTTGTCTCAAAGCTCATGAGAAATCCATGGACCCTTTGGATGCCTAAAAAACCATGGCTGCCTCCATCTTGTTCCCTGACCAGATATTTCCTCATACAAGGAGGTGAGATCCTCCCTCCTAAATATATTTTTAAGAAATAAACTTCCAAGTGTCACTCCAAACCCCCCCATGCCTCTGCTCCCTGCCAGCCTTGATGTCCTCCTCTGTTGTCTCTTCCTCTCACTGCCTTAGCCAGAGCAGGCTGGTGGAGGTGTTGGCCTGACAGTGCCAGATGGACAGGTGGGCTGACATACACAGTTCTTAGCTTCACTCCTGGCTCCATTTTTTCTTGCTCTTCACAGTGACAGGTTGATTTGCTGTGGGTGTGCTGGGAGACAGCAGTACAGATGGGAGACCCAGACAACCCATTCAGGAGCACAGCAGTAGGGCAAGAACCAAGAAGATTCCTGAAGACTGTTGAAGCTGCAGGGGAACTGCAACCACAATTGGGATACACAAGTGAACTTGCATAAATCACTCCACATGCCACATTTATTCCTCCAGTGCTCATAGAAATGGCAGAGCCCAGCTACCCTTTGGAGTTTATTGGATCACTGCTGGGCTAACAAGATTCATGGGAAAATTAAAAATTGATCAGATGAGCTAAAAACATTGTGTTCTGTTGGGGAAAAAAAAAAAAGGTTGGCTTCAAGTAATTTTGCAAGTTTGAAAAGTAGTTTCTTTGAACCACACTTGACATTGCTGAATATGTATTGTTTTGCAGCTGGAGTGGAGTGATGGGCAACCGCTACATTCTTGAAATAGAAGGGAAACATTTCAGTTGCACTCACTGGAATCTTTCTTCAGGTTTACAGCTGGAAATATGCTTCTGTGATTGTGGCTTTTCATGGTAACTCATGACAGATTTATTATTCTTTTCTTTTATACCCTAGCAAATTTTGCAGGGTAAGAAAACCACATTCTGCTGAGCCCTGGCTACACACACTTGGGGGCCAGACATTGTTTTGCAGGGAAGGCTGCACTGTGTACAGCTAAAACAAGGGCTACCCCAAGCCCAGTTGTGCAACTGCCTGTTTAACTCAGTCATATTATCAGTCAACAGTCAGAGTAACTGTAGCTGCTCCAGCAATGACATCTCCGATCTGGATACAAGCATCCCCAACAGGCAAGGCTTACCTGCACCAGGGGCTGGGTCTGCTGCTGGTTTTGCAAAGGAGAGCCAGCATAGGCCCTATTCAGCTGCCCATGCAGAGGCCCAGAGCACCATTTAGGGTGCTCTGAGAGCACTGGACCATCTGTAGGGGACTGGTGGCTGTGACATGGGTCCTGGGGCAGATCCTGACTGTACAGAGCAGCTAGATAGGCTGTGAAATGGGATCACCTTCCTCTGTTTAGGCAACACTATACTGTCCTCATCTGCTTAAAGAAAAAACTCTTCTCTAACTGAATGTTACTGGGAGAGTGAGATTATGGCTGTGTTCATACTTCTTCCTGCAGAGCTTCTCCCAGCTGCTGAGGCAGTCAAGTCTGGTGAGTGGATCTCATCACTCTCCTGACATTACACATCATGATTAAACCAGACACTTAATGTTAAGACCTCTAAATTCAGATCAAAGATCTTAGCTGGTTCCAGCACTTATCATACCCAGCTTCAATGTTCTGGCAGTAGGTTTCAGGGGCTGACAACTAACCCACACACAGTGAGCCAAGGCTGGCTTAGGAGGAAAGGCAGAGTTTTGCAAAGTGCCTTGGGGTGAGAAGCACCAGCAGTCTTGTAGTATCCTCTGCGATAGCCACCTGCCCCTGGGGTGAGCAGATGGATGTCCCTGGAGGAAGCTGACAAGGATTTACAACCAGAATTTACAATGGAGATTGCCTCTGATAGAAAAAGATGAGCCATCAGTAACAATGTGGTCACAAATCCTGTGAGTCTCTGAGCATCTGGGCAAGGCACAAGAGAGTGGGGGGGCTGGGTCCTTTGAACAGGTTCTTTCCTGTGAGATCAGGTGCCTTTTGAAAATTCAGACACTGACTTTGGTTTGCCTCTCATCTGAGTGGTTTCTTAGGGTCAATTTTGGTTTGATCTTCTGGAAGGGACAGGCAAGTTGGGACTTGCTCTGTTCAGTCTTACTCATCTGGCATCTCACTATCGCACTTCTTTCCTGGCTGGACCAGCTGTTCCCTACAATCAGTCCCACTGAGATAGCAAAACAAGCTAAACGTGCTGTTCCCAGTGCCCACAAACAGCCTCTTATGCCTTCCACGAGACATGGAGGGAAGTCCCTGAGCAGGACATGGATTCCCCTTGGGGCCTCTGAGCTGTGTGGGAAATTAACAAAAGCAGAAATTAAGTTTTCAAAACTTGACCTCAGCACTGGGGACCCAGGAGTGCTTCAGTGCAGACCCAACCATAACGAAATCAAACCACATCATGGTATGGATGTGCTGTTTAGGGGCTTTCTTGCCTTTTATCCTTCTCTAGTCCTCTCTTTCTCAGAAGGTGCAGGACATCTGGCCCAGGTAGCCTTTTGTGACAGCACACCAGTCACATAAGCTCCACCTACAGAGAGGAAAGGAAGCCTGTGGGGTAAACACAAAGCAAGCAGATTTCCATCTTGTCCCAATAGAAAGGGGAGGAATGGGGTATCCAGGTATGTTCCCCTGCAGCCTTACTGCAGCAGTGTTGCACAGGCTTTTGCACTGAGCAAAGACAAGGCAAAAGGCTTGCAGGACAGATTCTACTCTACTTTCTTCCCTGTCCACAGCACCAGAAGCAACCAAAACCAGAAGGAAGTTCAAAGCTGAAGTCACAGGTTGTCCCCTCTCCTGGGAAACCTCCTGGAGAAGTCAGGTCATGGCAATGTCACAGGGAACCAAGGCAGAAACACACTGTGAATCACAGTGGTTTCAACAAAGAGATGAATCTTTGGTTTCAGATAAGTCTTGGCTAGAAAACTCCTGCAGAAGAGCTGTGCTAACTCAGCTTCTCTTTGCTGTGACTACAAAAGCACCAACAAAAGGCCACATTATGGATGTAGTCACATCTGCTTGGATGATTTTGCTGGCACAATTGCAGTGATGAGGAGAGTGACTTTTTCCTAACAGTCTTAACCTAAGCACATCAGCCAACCCTTATGCTCTAAATTAAAAGAAGGTTTGTGGCTAAAGTTGAAGGAATTTGCCTTGTTTAGTCTAAGGAGGCTAAAATGCCAAAAGATAATAATCTTCCAACATGTAAAAGGTTGCTGTAAAGCTGCAGGTGGTCAGTTGTTGTCCCTCAGCTCCCAACAGGAGGATAAGAGGTAATTAGAGTACTATCCAGCAAAAATGACTCAGGTTAGACATGACAAGTAACTAAAAGGAGATTTAAACACCAAAAAATAACACTGGAGATTAAGTTACTGAAGAAACTGTAGACTCCCCACCTCCAAAGGTTTTTAATGACAGATGAGACTGACTTTGTCCGAGAATAGTATGGAAATAATTGTTCCTTACTTGGCAAGGAAGTCTGCATAACTTCTGGCCTCATCTCAGCCAGAAATGCTGTTTCATGGGTTGAACATGAGCAAAGAGATTCACAGAAGTAAAAGATAAAGCTACTTTGAGAAATCACTGCCCACAAGAGCAAATCACTCTATGAAATATTGTATCCCAACATTTTACTCTCTGCTTAGTTTCTCTCTCTTGTATTGCAGTTACGTGTATTGGTAAGTCCCTTACCCTGCCTTTTTGTCCTCCCCCAAGCCCTGGGCATGCATTCCCAAGGAGCAGGGCTGCTCCATGATATTTAATAGGTATTTTTAATACATGAATCACTATGGCATTTCCTCCCACCTAATGAAGCTGAAGTCAGGACCTAGTCCTGCTGCATTGTGAAGCTGTAGTTCCCAAGAGGGGAGCATGAGCTGCTGAACTGCACTTTCCAGATTACACAGTTCATTGAAACTTCAGGGCCAGACTGATTTATTGATGCTTCCTGAAGCCTACACATATGGCAGTGACCTCATGTTGGTGGCAAGGGCCAGCTGATCTTTCAAGGTGCTCATGCTGGAAACAGGTGGATGAAATCTCTCCTCACCCCACCAGAATAGCTGTAAGCATTGAGCCTGTTTCAAAGTGGCATCCAGTGACCTCCTGGTAGCCAAGTGCTGAACCAGCTAAAAAGGTCAATAGCATATCAGCCAGAACAGCTGGATCTAATAGAAAACGAGTCATGATGATACATAACTGACATTACAGGAATAACAGATGTCATCTGGGTTGGTTGTACCACTGTGTTGATGTGCTAAAACAACTGAAAAGAGACTCACATGACCACAGCATATCATCCTCTTCCTATCCACTGAAACTGAGATGAGCCGCAGATGTTATACACAGATTTTCTGGTGACCAGGTTTCCGCACACAGCAGATACAAGGCAGATCTCGTGGCAAGGGCTGTTTGCAATGAGGGACATGCAGATGGAGCAGATTGGAAGGTAATGGATATAACTCACAGCTTTGATTTACATTAGGACTCTGTGGTTTTCAGTCCCAAACAACATCATTGCTGCCACCCTGGATCAGGCATGCCACATTCGCCATTTCATTTTCTTTGCTGTAGTTAAAGAGATGGTAATGTTTGCAGGTTTAAAAATAAAAATAGTAATAAAAAGCAGCTGCTTAGCTCAGTGAATCTTTTATTGCCCAAATAAAAGGAGGCTCATGGGGGAAGGTGAGGAAAGCAGGTTGCAGGGAGCAGGGATGTGAAGCCAGTAAGTCTTCCTGTGGGCACTGCGATGCTGCACTAGCAGCACCTCACTCCCAGAGCTGTAAAAGGGATTAAGTTAACAAATTTAGAAAGAAAAAGAAGGCTAAAATAGGAGACTAAAATAGGAATCAGAATCCCTCTGGTAAATTGCTGAGTTTGCTCCCCACTGTAGACAGCCAGTTGTGTTGGGGGGAGTGAACTATTTTCTGGAGATGTACTGGAAATAGCACAAGGTAGTCAGAAAGCAGCAGAGGGTGAGCATCAGCATGGGACCCTGTGGATCCCCAAAAGCTTTCCCACTAGATGGGGTATGCCAGTTTTCTCTGGGAGGATACAGCAGAAACCAGGCAGATGTGGGATGGGATGGGATGGGATGGGACAAGATAGTATAGGAAACGCAGTGTCCTCAGCACAGTGGATTCAAGGCTCCAACTCTCAGCAAATCAACCTGGTTTCTGAGCATGACACTGAGCCCCGAGCCTTGGTATGCCACTCATGGATGCATAGCTTAGTGCAGGAGAGTGCTGACCCAAAAGCATGAGGTTTATTGCAGCCCTGTGACTTATGGCACTATCCCAGCACCACATTCCAGCTGCTCCAGCCCCCCAGCATGTGGACAGTGATCAGCAGTCAGTCGTCTGGCAAAGCAATTACTGAAAGGCCCAACGTGCTGCTGCTAGAGCAGAAATTGAATTTTGAAGCAGTCAGCAGCAATTCCCCAGGGAGAACCAGAGCGTAGATGGGGGACAGCAGGAAGGAGGTTTTTCTTACCAGGCTTCAATCCTCACTCAAACGTGCTGAAATTAAACACTAAGCCTTGAACTCAAATCCTCTGATCTTTCCTTTTGTGTTCAGCACTGCTCTTGGTTTTTCCCTTTTAAAACCTGTTTGTCAAAGTCACACAAAATACCTCCCTAGTATCTAAATCATTTGTACTGAATTTTAAGATGACTCTGCCTCTTGCAGAGGGAATGGCAGGAAGGTGATGGACATCAGGGAAGGCAGAAAAAGCTGTGGAGGAGACTGGGGCTAAGAAAATATGTTAAATAAAAACAGCTTTCCCATATGGTGGAAAGGGGTCACAAAAGGAAAAAAAGCATCAGATATAATTCCCTGCTCTTTGTCAAACTGGGAAATCACCACCAAACCCTAGGGCTTTATTTTGCTACATTTTGTTTTTTCTCCCAGGAGCAGCAGACTGCCACGTAAAGCACTGCCTTGTAAATGACTAACCATTCCTTATGGAGGTATTTACAACAGAGGTGCATGAAGTGCGGCTTGATAGAAGGGTTTTGATGAGATCACATGAAGCTGATGAGCCTGTCTGGATGAGGACACCAGGAGGGAGGACAGCATAGGATAGCCTCTGTGTTTCTCAAGGAGGGAGGGAAGAAAGGGAGGGAGGCACAGAGTTTCCATACTTCACCCTTTCCTGTGGGCAATAGGTTATGTGTGGTGATTGTCCCAGTAAAAATCTTTAGGTCAGACCCTTTCTGGCCCTTCAGTATATTTTCCACTAAACACTGCTGAGTGCATATGGTCAAGTTTGGGAAATGAAATCCCTGAGTGTCTCTCACCTGCTCTCAAGCTCCGTCTTTCAAAAGCCCTGCAGGGGCTGTAAGCAGCCAAGCTGAGCCCACACTACGTTCTAGACCCACGTTAGGATTGTGTAGGTTTATCTCCATTTCCAAGGACCTGTGGCTATGAGCACCCTCCCACACAAGCTGCAAGCTCTGTGCCACAAAAGTCAGACCGAGCCCAGGAAAGGCAGCTCAGCAGTGCCACGGAGCACTGGTTTATACAGCGTTTCCCCGCACGGGCAGTGCGCTGACGGTCTTCCTCCCTGGGACCTGAAGCACAGCCTTCAGCCTCAGACAACCTTACGCTTCAGGCACTGGCCACTGAAGCAGGCAGAAGAGGATCCCTTCAATATCTCTCTGCTTTCCTACACGACTTCTCACTTTGTATATCAGCTCTTGTGGATCCACTTGCAGTGGGAAGGGAAGAAGAGACCGCCCAGGCGAGGTCCCCGTCCCTGGGGTGGCAGTGACAGTGCTGTGTAGTACTCGAGAGAGCCACTGGAGGTCTGTGTGCATTTGCTTTCTCCTGTTCAATTCACAGCGCTGCACAGTGCAGGATAAACCCTACTCGTCCTCCCTTAGCCCAGGCAGGACAGCCCAACCACCTTCCCGGGCCAGCCCCTGTTCCCGTGGGATGGCTCCGCTCCCCTCTGAGTATCCCAGGGTAGCCTCGGGGTTGACCCGCCTTCAGCTCCGTGGTAGGGCGAAAATCCGAAAGCGAAACACGAATATGGGGAGGTTGGCTCATCTGGCTCCTCTCCATCCAGGAGGCACCCACTGCTGCTGAAATTCCATCAGCTGGAATCTCCTCTCTGTTTCCCAAGGAACTACTTGCGCCTCTCACAAGTTTGGAGTGAATTCATCCTCAGGTCAGACCTGCACGAAGCTGTCTACCTTCAGGATGTGCAAACCTGTTTCCTTTCCCTTGCTGCCTGGGATCATTGGTGCAGTAATATTGGAATTGTCAAAATAATTTTTTCCAACATTGCGGGCTCCTACGTTCCGGAGACACCTGCTGTCATCCAGCCCCTGCAGCTCCAGTCTTGTGCCTCTTGCCTGTATCCCAATCATTGCTTCCCTGGCCCCTACTTCATCAGTTGCCCTGACTTTGTTTTGAGTTCAAACTCATTTGTGAGCTGCAGGATAATGGCATGAGTGTGTGTTTGCATATCAGTTCCATTCTGGTAGGGTGCTCACCCACTTCCCCAGCTGGACAAACGGACAGGCACAACGCAGCAGCTGTCTGATACTGAGGCAGCAGTTCAGCACCCACACTAAGGATGTGGGATCACAGGTGGCTTAAAGGTGGCTCATACAGGCTGTGTTTCAGCCCAATTTTATCCATCCACAGCAGTAAGATGGCTTCTTCCCTGCCCTGGCCCCTAGAGGGTGCCAGGCTGTGCTCATTGCCCTGGGCTGATGCCACGGGATACCAGTGCATCTTTTGAATTTGCCCACTGCAATAAACACAGCAGCTCCACCATTATGAAAATTCCACTGGATCTTTCAAATTCCACAAGTTTTTAGGACTTTAGTCTTAAAGGAAATATGGCACCCCAGGATCACAGCATCCTCCCATATGGTGGCCCTGGTCAGAGAGGAGAGTCATACCTCTCCTTTCAGTTTCAGACCAGAAGGAAAACTGAAAGGACAGATCACTCTTTCACTCTTCAGAGCCTGGACATTCTGAGGCAGCTGTCTTTGGGGCTTGTCAGCTGCCAGGGCTGTTGCTTCTGGGTGCTGCCACCACATTTTTGTGTCTGACCCACACTTGGATCCCAAGCTTTTCCACTCAGATATTTTAATGCTGAAGGTCTAATTTTAGACATACCCCTGTGATGCTCCTTACCTATAATCACATCACATACACCACCATGCTCTGACCGGGAGCTCCAGATGATGGTGGTGGACCTTGCCAAGAAGGGAGAACAGAGAGCAGAGCTAAAGTAAGCAGCAGTCATTGGACCCTTGCAGTCTGCTCTGCAAGGGGTCAGGCAAAACCTTAATATGGTTTTCTTTTCTTTGAGATTTGGAAACGTGCTGCCATGTTATGTATCCACCAAACATCCCTCAAATAGCTTTCAGTTCGGGTTGGGAAAAAGGTGACCAAAATTCAGCCATGCTGTGGTGGGCCATATGATCTGGAAGGAGGGAAAGGCAGCAGCAAAAGCATCGCAGGAGCCAAAAGGAGTCAGAGGTACGGGATGTTTTTTTGGTGCATGAGAATGCAGACTTGGGCTAAGGAAGGAGAAGGCACAAGGACGGCATAGGGAAATGGATGGCCAGGCCCAGGAAAGGAGAAGCACTGCTGTTTTTCACAAGCATTGCAGCTTGGAAGATAAAGAATATTAAATTATGAGCTTTTTCAAGTGGCAGTGAAAGAAAATGGAGAGGGGTTTCCTGAAAATGTGAACCCTGCTATTCTTGGCTTATGAAGAAGAAATATGCTACACTTGCTGTGTTTCTAGCAAAATCAGAGCAGCACACAGAAAAAAACCCAACTGGTCCTCTCAGCAGACTCCAAGCTGCTTTAGCTTTGTCTGCTCTAGGAAAATGGGGACTCCTGGTTGTCTGGGCAGGTCTACATCTGGTACTGAAAACCAGTGGTATGTAAATATCCTTCTCCAGCGGGTCTGTCCTCCTGACCACCAGTGAACTTTGGGGGTGAAATCTTCCTTGGGCAGGTGTCGAGAGTGCCCTTTGTAGGGAGCACTTACAAGTGCTGTTGCCTGTGGCCAGCTCAGAGTCTGATCCCAACTCCACGAAAATCCTTTGCAGACATTACAGACCCTAGTTGATGATGCCCAACACCTCTCCCCATGCCCACACTGTACCCAAGGGAGATGCTGGGCTCCTGGATCTCTGTACAGAAGAGGAGAGATCATTAGGCAGCTGTGGGGAGTGAGATTTTAAGAGCTTTAGGCCCCCCAGACAGCAAAGGGAGGGGGTCAGTCAGATGCCTCTCTCTGCCACATGTTTTACTTCTCCAGAAGGAGCCCAGGTCTCTGTGTCATCCAGAACTAGCAACCCCCCAGCCCCTGTACAGAGGGAAGGGGACCTAGGGCCTGTGCCTCGCAGCATCAGGACCTTGAGGCATCACTGAGCAGGAAAACTGGAAATACCTGAAAATTTGCCTCAGCTCCTTGCTGAAAGGCATTCTGCAAGGAAAAGAAAATCCCAGCCTGGAACAAGTGCTGGAAAAACCAGTGTAAAATCAGCTCTGACATGAGCCCAACCCATTCAGGGGATGATCTATATTGCCTCCCCCAAGGCTACATGCACATTTCTGCTGGAAAAGTTGGGGCACTTGCTGCCCCTTGCAAGCCTTGCAGGCCAAGCTGAAGGCCACGACTTTCCTTTGCTCAGCAGCAAAACTGACTCTCAAATGTAGCCAGAAAAACTTCAAGTAACCTTGTCATATCTTTTCCTGGCTTATCATTGCAGAGCTCATCTCAGGTCAGGGCGTTCAGTAGTCGTATTTTGAGGTTTTTCTACCTGTGATTGGTTTGACACCTAATTTTCCTCTACTTGCCACATCTCTTCTCTGCTCCAATTTTCTTTCTGTTTTCCTCCTTCTCAAACTCCTTCCCCCTTCCTGCTGTCAGGCTGCAGTGCCTCCCTTGTGGAGAGTAAATAAGATGCTGCTTATCCAAGTCCTGTCAGACTCCTTACAAGATCACAAAGCTACACACATACTTCGGTGATTGTTAGTTAAAACAATCATTGTTTAAAACACCAGCAAAACAGCTGTTGGTCAAAAGTACAGTCATTAACCTCACGTTCTCCTCTTCTTCCTTAGCAAAGATGGATACACATTGACAGAGTTGCTCATGATACAGCAGATTTTGTAATAGCATTACCCTCCTGACCCAAGCAGGTAGCCAAAATTCAGGTGGCTGGAGGATATTTACAGCAAGAGAAGGAACTGACTGTGGAGGCAGGTAATTTTCCAAAGCAGTTTTACTTATTTACAAAGAAGGTGCAAAGTCCTGCACTGAAACCCCCCCAAAAATGAGCATTTCCTGGCTTATACCACCTGTGTTATTACCATGTGCATAACAGCTCTCATACTCTCAGCTTTTCCCAGTAGATGTAGTTCTGGTCCCTCCTTCATGGCACTACTCTCCCCACAAAAACCCTGGGCAGCTTCTTCCATATATCACAGAGCTTTGCTCTGCTTGTACAGTTCTCTCTCCTACAGCTAATTGAAGTGAAAGGCTCTGGTAAAATCTGGGGGAAAAAATAAACAACTTTTTTTAGCCTAAGCTTGCAGCAAAAATAAAAAGAAGAAAGACATGTCTCCACAGGACATCATACCCAGTGTCAGGAAATACTACACCTGAACTAAGACGCTTTAAAACTCTACAGAATCATAGAATTATAGAAT
>VYZS01099245.1:8005-30614 GCA_013400695.1 Neodrepanis coruscans | reverse complement strand
GAAGTGGCATACTGTTCATATAACCTCTAACAGTATAGGATACTTTAAGATTTAGTCCTTAACCAATTACTCTTGTGAGTGAGATGATGACAAGGTGTCCATGAACTGTTCCTTCAACAATCATAGAATCAACTTAGGTTGGAAAAGACCATAGAGATCACCGAGTACAACCTATTACCTAATTTATCAACCAACCCAACACCACCCATCATCTAGATAATGACCCTAACTACATCGACACTTGCTCCCAGCTTGGTATCATCTGCAAATTTGCCAATGGTGGACTCCATTCCGTCGTCCAGATCATCAGTAAAGATATTAAACACCACTGGGCCCAACACTGATCCCTGGGGAACTGCAGTAGTGACCGGCTGACAACTGGATTTGACACCATTCACCACCACTCTGAGCTTGGCCATCCAACTAGTTCCTAACCCAGCAGAGAATGCTTCTGTCCAAGACATGGGCTGAGAGCTTCTCCAGGAGCTTACTATGGGAGACAGTGTCGAAGGCTTTACTAGGTATATTACATCCACAGCCTTTCTCTCAACCAGGCAAGTCACCTGATCGTAAAAGGAGATCAGGTTGGTCAGGCAGGACCTACCCTTCCTAAATCCATGCTGACTAGCTCTGATGTTGCTGCGTAATTCCATCCAGGATTATCTGTTCCATGACTTTACGTGGGACCGAGGTCAGGCTGACAGGCCTGTAATTGCCCGGGTCCTCCTTCAGGCCCTTCTTGTGACACCGGACGGGCATCATGTTGGCCAACTTCCAGTCATGTAGGATGTCACCAGTGAGTCAAGACTGCTGAAAAATGATAAAGAGAAGCTTAGCAAGCTCGTATGTCAGCTCTCTCAGCACCCTAGGATGGATCCCATCTAATCCCGTAGACTTATGAGGATCCGAGTGTCTCAGCTGGTCTCTAGCTTCCTCCTCCTGGATTACTGTTATACTGTACCCTGACCCCATCTACCAGTTCAGAAGACCAGTTGTCCTGTAGAGAATCTGTCCTACTGTTGAAAACAGAAGCAAAGAAGGCATTAAGCACCTCTGCCTTCTCCTTGTCTTTAGTTACTATATTCCCTACTGTATCCAGTAAGGAATGAAGGTTATTGCGCCCCTTCTTTTTGCCAATAATGTATTTATAAAAACACTACTTTTTGTCCTTTATGCACTGCTTCTTCCATCTGATATGTGCAGCTACTAAAACTTAGAGAAACTGTAAATACAGCTATATGTTCTGCTACACTGGTTTTCCAGGGTGTGTGAGCTGCAGAGTGCTACAAGAGGCACAGTCAGGGGGGAGTTACAGATTTTTCTTTTTCTCCTGCTTCCTCCCATCTCTCTCTCTTTCCTCTCAAATTTATTGTCCATCAGATCTTTTCCCTTCATAGACATCTGTAATTTAAACCTTTTTCCTTATTCATTCACACTTAGTTTGCCAAACAAAACCGTAACTTGTTTGTTTTTGCCTCCCACATCAATTCTGAATTGAGAAAAAAGCTTGAATGACATTCAATTGTGTAATGTGTGGATACATCACAAATTGATGGAAAGCAACATGCCAAAAAAAATATTCATAACATTTGTTGACTAAAGATGGCTGCATTTTTTTCGTGAAAAAAAACGGAATCATGAAAGTGAAAACTGCATGATGATGAAGGTGAATAAAAAAGATGCCTTCAATTTGAATATAAAACTTTTAATTTGTTTTTTTTTTTATTCTAGTCTTTGCAAATTCTTTACTGTTCCCATGTGCAATAAAATACTTGCTGTGATCTTATTTTCACTGTCAGACTGGAAAAATAAGTAGGTGGTCAGATTTTCTCCAACACAGGTTAGATTTGGAAATTTGTTTCAAGATAAATATTCCAAGTTAATATAAATATTCTGTATTTCCAGAAAATGCTAGTTTTTTTCATTTTAATTGCTGTAAACAACTTTAGGTAGCAGTAAAATCCAGAGAATATCTGCATATAAACAGACAGGAGAATTTTATATATTTAAAATTATGTACACTTATATTCTAGATTTAGCATTTGTTAAAAGGATTTTTTAAACCCTTACAGTAAATTTCCCCTAATATAATTAAATTTTGCATGAATTTTCTGTGGGTTTTATTAGGCATGTTTGGGGTTTTTTTTAACTGTCTTTGTAAAACATTTGTCAAACTTGGCATATCTACACAGGAAAAAAATTAAGAATAAACCCATCAACTATTTTTTCTATTTGTGGCATGCATATATGCATGCAATGTGTATACTTGTTGCATACAAAAACATTGAAAGAGTTTGCAAAGACAGCACTCAGGAGAGGGAGAACATCAAAATAAAAGTACCACTTCATGATAAATGGCTGCATTTATTCTCTTTGTGTAGTGCTACTTGCAGAAACCCTCCTTGGATTTGGAAATGTATATGTTTTCTGCTATAATGATTAATAAAGACACCATATAAAAATGGACCTCATACAAAGCTCCTCCCAACTTGATGTATTAAGCATATGTTCTTCAAACAAAGTCCTTAATTTGGGAAAACATTTTTTACTTATGAAATACTTAAGTGATATTTTGTTTCTAAAAAGGCATCTGTGCTGCTGGAATGATAAAACACTTGGTTAACTGCTTTCCTGAATTGGGGCTTAGACTGAATATTTAAGGTTATTAATCTTGATTCTATTACTTTGGCTCAGCACTTGGAGAAAGGAAATGAATTTGTCCCTAAAAAGGTGCTGAACTACTGAAATGTGTATCTAATTGCCCCATTAGTACATGCAAATCTGAGTTTGGAGGGTTACAAAATCCTGTATCCCCAAAGGTTAAGCATTTAATAAAATAAACCTATCTGTATAGTGAAGTGGGAGTTTCAGGGTGTCTGAGAAAGTTCGACTTCTCAAAAAAAGAGCAGCTGAGGATAACAGGTTGTCTGATGAAGATGTATTCTTATTATGTTAATAGGTTTTGTGTTGAAACAAAATCTGCATTAATGTCCTGGATTTTGTAAACAAGCTGTCAACAGCATTTTTTATGTATTCACATTGTGTTTTGGCTTATTATTCTTAGTAAAACTGTTGCCAACTTGCATTACATTTGATTGTGGAATGCTAAACAAATCCCAGTGATAGAACATAAAGGTATTAATACCATTTTCTTCTCTATAATGGTAACCAAAGCATCTAGTATACCATAAACACACATCTAGCTCTTCAATATTCTTTAAAGAAATCACCTCATAATAGCAGGAGGTAAGCAACAGTGAAGACACTGCGTCTTGTATCACAATTCAGAGGACAATAGAGGAAAGATGGCAAGAGATTTTATGCAGTGGAGAAATGTATGCCCTGTTTGCAATCTCCATGCCATTAAGCAGGGCAGCTAGAGCCAGACCTGCTCTCTTTTCTACGCTTCTTGTTAGTTGGTGCCTAGCAGCTGGGCGTGAGCTTTCCACTTCTGTTGCTTTTTTTGTCATTATATATTGTGGAGATGAATTAATCAGAGCTGCTTCAAACAGCACAGCAGTGACATTTGCTTTGGTAAATGAAGGATGAAAAAGCTCAAGGAAGGAAATGAAAGGAGGGAGGATTTCTTTAGCCTTGCTCATGAGTCAAAGCAACCCCCAGGATGGAGCCATTGATTTTGACAATAGACATCTGCACCCATATTATCGTGGCTTCTCCTAGCAAAAGACCTGATTTAGGACTCTGCAATGAATTCTCCTGAGGTGAAATGGAGCAAGAAGTAGGACTTTGTCCTTGGTGGGCTGTTCAAGAACTAATTCAGACTGGTAGCGTGAAAATAACACCTCCATGACACTATCCTGATGGTCACAGGTCCCAGTGGCTTCTTAATAGCAGCTTCATTTCACACTGAGTTGTTCTGTTTTGCTGGAACTTTATAAATAGTTATTGCCTCCTATGACAACTCAAAACATCTGCTCAGGGCAGCCAAGCGGGCCATCACAGGACCAAAAGCAAAAAATAATAAACACAAAAAATGCTCCTTGGAGAAGACAGCTGCAAGAGAAGCACCAGTAAAGTCCTGGCTGCCAAACCGTCTCTGCTTTCTAGACAGAAGTTATTTTCATAATTTGGCCTGCTGGAAGGACCTGCTCTCTGTTGCTGGTGTAGTAATAGATGCTGGTGGAAGCGGAATGAGGCTTCATGGCAGTAACCAACTGCCAGCAATAAAGTCTTGCGAGGTAATTTCTTTCATGCTGTAATTGATATGTAAGAAAAAGCCATGACCAAAAGGCCTGCAGGGTAGCCTAGCAGTTATTATAGTTGTTTATGTCTTCATATATGCTGTTACATAGTGTTTAATACTGATTTTGCGCAAAGAAGAGGAATTCCCTTGTCACCCACAAAATCTTGTGCAGAATTGGTTGTTTCTTCTCATGCACGTAGGGATAGGCCAGTGAAAATAATAAATAAAACCAAGGAGATGTGAAGGAAAAAAGAAAATCCTGTACTGTAAGGATGACCCATAGGCAGTGCCTATGTCAAGTTCTGGAAATAAGTCTAGCAAGCATAATATCCACAAATGACTATGAATTGAGTAAAAGGTTTTAAGGCAATACTTCACATGCACAAAACTTAATGCAATCCATACCTCAGTCACATTCTTCTTTTAAGAGATGTTTTGGTCCCTATTAATTCTAAATCTAACTCTTTAAATTGAACTAGATTGTTTTGTGGTTTGTGTGGGGGTTTGGGTTTTTTTAATAGCTAAATGTGATGATTATTTAAACCTGGTTCAGCTAAATATCTGAAGCCCTGAAGTGGTCCTGTTGAAAATTTTTGCTAAATGCTCATTTTCTCCCCAGGTAGGAAGAGTTTTGATTTCTCTTTTTTTTTTATTTCTAAAGAGAAGAAGCCCTCTCAAGTCTTCCAGCAGCTTTCTCTCCTCTACAGTCTAAATGTGTACTTCTTTAGTGTCTCCTAAAGAAATGATCTTGTAAGATTGTAGCTTTGGAAATGTTGTAGATTTGGGCTAGTCCTAAATCAAATTATACTTAGAAACCTAAGACATGAACTGAAACTGAAATACAGTTGCTTTTCTAGAAAACTAGAATCTCTTTTGATGGGAAATGCCAGCCAGTATACTAACACAAAGGAACCGAGGGCACATATATCTATAGACAATGGACAAGAGGGGTCAAGAAAGCCGACACAGAAAGGTCTACCTAGAGGTTACCTTTGTCACACTTGAGGGTAACAGTTTTGTGACTCAAAATGCAGAAAGAGCAGCCTGTATTTTTTGCTCAGAGAAACCCTAGCTGGCAAATCTGTTATACCTCTGTTATAAAGCAACTGGGTTTTTAAGAAAAAGTGAATGAGGCATAACCTTACTTCTATCCACATCTCTGAGAAAATGGCTAGTTAGTAAGCTGATGGAGGCACAAATTCAGCAGTATGTTTTCTCCAATAATTAATAGCTTCCTTGCTACTGTGTTGATACGCACTTGGCTTTATTATTAACGGGCTTAACTCCACTGATTTTTCTTCGTTATGGAAATTTCTGTATTATAGGAATATCTCTGTCTCTGCTGGACTGGGTTTAATACCTAATATAGTAAAGTGTAGCCCTGGCACCTTTAAAAATGACCTACTGAGGGTATTGCTTCAGATCCCTGGATAAAGACTGGTTTCTGTAACCATGCATCGGCTCACACTAGAAATAAAATTGATGTTCTGTATTCACTTCGTGTGAAAAGGTACACAGTAATTACAACAGCTCTAACTCTTGTTTGTGCTGGTTTGCTTAATGTGATAAATTGATATAAAAATCCCTTGTAGAAGTGAATACACAGTAGAGGAACACCAGTTAATTAGAACTTGGATTAACTGAACATCAGTTCAGTTAGTGTGGAAGTGGCCCCTGCTGCTATATAGAAAACCTTAGCCCTCAAGAATCTGTGACAAAAGGACACCAGACTGAATCACCTAAGTAGTTGGGCTGTCAGTAGGCATTAAAGAAGTTTGCTTTTGCCTACTAATAATGGACACTCTGGTCTGTATCATGTAGATCTTTATTATCTTCTATTCAAGAAAGCAAAGCAGCTGCAAAAATAGTAGTAGTAGGAATGGATGAGCATAACAGCAACTGCTGTTCATCTGTACATTAGTTATCTGGCTTATCGGGTCTTGAAAGATGCCCCTGGCACCCAGGCACTGGTTCAGTCAGCTGAAATCCATGGAGCCTCAAAAGCAGTGTAATTGCTACAAAATTCAAGAGAAAAGATCAATTTGTGCAGCAGTCCTGCTGTCTTTGATGTGATTCATAACTGCATTTGAAATGCATTCAAAAACCTAAGTATCATGTTACGTCCCAAGAGTCCAGTACTGACTGTGGTGAATTCCTGCATGGTGTGTGGGTGGGTATTTCTGCCAACTACCTTTGGATTTGAGCTTGTGTGCAATGAAGAGGACTTAAGTTAGAAGCCCAAAACTTTTAAGCCTTCCCTCAGAATCTCAACTGTGTGTGTGAGGAGAAAATAAAATTGCCTAAATTGATAATATTCTCTGCAAAGGAGAGAATACTCTTTTACCAGAAAGCGTGCAGTTTAAGTCTACATCTGAGATGTCTTGGCATGAGAGGGAATGATGGAAAGCTTTTGTTTGAAAGCTGAATTTATTGTTTGATTATAGAAGTGAAACTTTTCTGCAATAAAACTTGAGGCACAATTAAAGAGCTGCTCTGTTGTTCTTTCTGTGTAGAATGCGCAATTTCTTATCTCTTTCTTTTCCAACCTGACCATTGCTTTCCTTTTGCTGCTTTTAGCTGTATTCCTGCCCTACAGATTTTCCATTTCTCTTACGAACATGCTCTACCAATACAAATACATTAAGGTGAGTCTATGCTGAGTCTATCTTGGGAGGTTTTGCTTGTGCAACTATATAGCATGATTAAAGCAATATGACTTTTCTGTCATTATTCTTCCCCTGAGGCTCTTTTGCCTCAGATCCATGATCATTTAGTCTCACTAGAATCCTCTTACTTTTAGTCCTTTTCAATTGTTTTTCTTTTTATTTCCCCTTCTAAGATTTGTACATTTTCCATTTCTGCCTTCCATTTTTATCTTCTTATTTTATCTCCCAGACTTCCATTTTTGCTTAACTTCACCTAGCTCCTTGTCATTCTTTTCCATCTGTCTTTTTATTGTCTGTCTGACATTTATTCCCCTTCTTCTCACATACATTTACAAGCTTCTTATGGTGGAAATTCATCCATTTTGTTATTTGCTTATTCTTTCCCTTTTTTGTTTGTTTGTTTTTTGGGTTTTTTTGAAGCTTCAGATATCCACTCAAGTTAAATTTTGGAAATACATATGTATATTTGATGCCTGTTTCCTTTTGAGGAGGGAAGGGAAAAGATACTGCTACTTTTAAAAGTCACTCTGACAATATTTTTCTATTTCTCTCCAAAGTATAAGGAAAAAAAAAAGATTTTGGCCACTTGTCTGGAATGGGGTTTTCAACTCTTCATTTTATCATAGAATCACAGAATGGATTGAGTCAGGAAGGACCTTAAAGACCATCTAGCTCCAACTTCCCTGCAATGATCAGGGACATCTTTCATTCAAAGTGGTATCCAACCTGGCCTTGAACTTTCAGGGATGGTGTGGCAGATATGTGATCCGCCTTAAGAACAGCCACAAGATATGCAGTGCAGAAGGAGAATCCAGGAAGTTGTTTATTACATGTTACAAGCTTTTTTATAGTCTGGAATAGTTTATATTTCTCTGATCACATTTGGATAACTCTAACTTTTGTTACAGGGTATTTCAAAAACCTCTACTAGCTTATAGGATGTTCCAAAAAGACCTTAGCCAATAATGAGAGGTTTGTCTGTCAACCTTTTCTTCGGTCAATCCTGAAGCAATGTGTACAAATGATCTCTAATACTCATAGGATATTTTGAGATTAGTCCTTAGCCAACTATTCTTAAGAGTGAGATGTTCATGAGCTGCCCATGAGCTACTCCTCCAATGATATTCCTGATCATGTTGTGTCCACATGCTGTTCCCCCTAGTCTTTTCTGTCTTTCCTCCTTCCTGTTCAACCTTCTGTCTTACATACACAGTTTGCTAAAACCTTAGACAAACTATAAATTCAGCTTTTAATATGATGCTAGAGGATGGAGCATCCACAACCTCTCTGGGCAACCTGTTCCAGTACCTCACCACTCTCACAGTAAAGAATTTCTTGCTAATATCAAATCTTAACCTACTCTCTTTCAGTTTAAGGACATTTGCCCTTGTCCTATCACTACACGCTCTTGTAAAAAGTGCACTGTTCCCACATAGCACACATTTCTGTCGAAGAAATCCCAGATAGAAAAGCAAGGATGCTACATCTCACAAACCAAGGTGCCACATTTGGGCTGTTGAGTGGCAGTACATATAATACTTTTAATCACATTCCTGTCATTGTCTATAGAAGTGGATTTGTCACACCATTTTCATATACCTGTTCATATGCCTTCAAAGAGAGGTTTAAAAATCTATTTGTGACAGGACATTTATGGTGTAAACAATAACACAACAGTACCCTCTAAAATAGAAATGATCCCAATGGTACTTAAAATAAGAAAGCTTTTGTGTCTCATGGTAGTACAAAATAAAACAAATGCCATCAGAAAACAACAGTTTTTCTCAAAAGTCAAATGCTTACAGCAACATCTTGCTTGAGATACAGGTAGGAAAAAACATTCATTGTTTGCCTTCTCTGCCCATGAAGTCTCAGCAAGGAAGAAGAGATTTTTTACTCTTTGTTCTATTTGCTGTAACTCCTGAATTTCATGGGAATGGGTACTAAAGGCCTTGGCCCCCAGCCCTATGAGTATTTTGTTTCCATAGATATTGGTATAAGCAATTTTGATTACAGCAATAAATCCCAGAGTTGATTGCTGTCTTATATTCAGCTGATTGCAGGACTTACTGCAGCACAGGAACAGCAAATGTTAGGAGGAGACAGGTAAGACACAGCCCCTGGGGATGTTGGTATCTGTGGGGAAATGGTGGTTACTGCACTCTGTCTGTGGTTCAGGCAGCCTGGAAGTGAGGTCGGAAGAAGCCCCATGATAGCCAAGAGGCTCATAGGAAATATTCAGCTGGGACCTGTCCGAGGATTAAGGGGTTAGATATAAATGCTTTGTCTCCGGTGGAGAAGAAGGAAGGGAGGAGAATAAAAGGTGAGTGTAGGAGTTTGTTCCAAGTGAGTAGCATGTCTGTCAGGAAGGAACAGGATGTCTCTTCAGCCTGTCAGGGCAGGAAGGACAAAGGTAGGAAAGGTTTGGTCTCATTAGGTAAAGGTAGCTGCAGTTCCAAAGGTTTGTGCTGTGGCAAGGGTTTTATAAGCCAGCAAAAATCAGAATGTGAAGCATGGATAACCTCACTTTGGTGATTCTTCCATTCCCTTTGGAAACATTCATGTGTAGCTTTTGACATCAGAGTATAAATCTTCTAAAAGTTTCCTCTAATTCAGTCCAAAGACGCATTGATGGATTCAGGGTGAGTTGGGGTTGGAAGGGATCGTTTTAGGGTTTAGGGAATGCTTTAGGGAATTAGGCAGCAGAATTGCAAAGGAACAGGGTGAGGTGCCTGTAGCAATTAGAGATAAGGGCGAATAAGGGAATTAGAAGTAGACAATACATGTAGCTTGAAGATAGCAGTTAGCAAAACATTCCAAGATCCCTAAATAAAACATGGTTCTGTGGACTGGTTGCTAAGCAACACCTCAGCATCACAGCAGGGGGAAGGGAAGAGGAAGATGCTCAGCCCATTCCTGCCCTGGGCCCGACCCTTGAGGTGGGAGGGCTGGGGCGGGGAGTGGGGAGGGATCTTGGACTGGGAATCGATCATGTAACGTCATCTAATGTGTAACACCTCCCATGAAAAGGGGTATAAAGTTTGAAGAACCTCGTGATTTGAGGAGGGACTTTTGAATTCTGTATGGCCTCTCCCAGCGCTCTCAATAAACATACCTGACTCAAAACTCTAACCGAGTTCTGAGAGTGGTGATGCTGAGTCAATGGTATTGAATTAAAAGTGCAGGATGCATTTCAGCAATATGGTATTTGTGTACAAATATTCAGCAGCTATGATGAAAATTAGTTCTGGGATTCAATTAATCTACATATTCATCTTTTTTAGTTGTGTTTAAAAAGAAAAACAAGAACACTTGAGAAGCAAAGTTAGATTAATAGCAATGTATGAATATTCTGGGTTTGATTAACTACTGATCTTCTGAAAAGAATCACCATAGCACTGTTCCTCTTATCTTGTACTTTATAGCAGTGGTTGGCTTTCATGTGTCTCACTTGCTGCAGCCTGGGTTTTAAATTCTTATCTTATTCTCTCTTGACAGTATTTGTTTTTCTTTCTTATGTCATTGGTTCCAAATAATTATTTATACCAATTTTACTTTCAGATGTTTGTAGCCTCGACAGCCTTGACTACAGGGATATTTTCTTGATTTACCATACAGTTTCATAACCACCTGTCTAATCTGAGATCAGATTCTTTAATAATTCTCCTGTTTTGACAGTAAGAGATTACTCGTGGTACTAGCCTACACTTTGAGGTGCTCTCAGTCTTGAATCCCTTACACTCCAAAGTGAGGGCATTTGTATTGTCATGTCCCTGATTCTCTGTGGTGGAAGAAAAACTTTTTTAGGCACTATAACACTGAAGTTTTGGCTCCACAATTTTGGTTTAAATTCTTTGTCATGGAAGAAATGAAGACTAGTTGTTTAGTAAAATGTTCCTATTATCCCTTAAATGCTGCCATTGCTATGGCTCTGATCTCTTCTAATGCCTTAGTGACAAACTTAGATGGCACTCAGGACCCTATTATTCTCAGCCTACACTCTAAGGAATGTTTAAACTAGAGAACAGATGTCCATCTTTACACAATTGGCAGTTCTAAGAAATTCTAGACAAGTCAAAACAAGCTCTCTGCTATTTTTCTAGCCGAGGTGGCAAGTGCCTAAAGAGTTGCAGGACCTACATATCTACCAAGAATCCAGCATGTGAGGAGAGAAATAATATTTTCAACAAGTTAATACTACCCCTGCCACACATAAAATATTTTTTTAATTAAAAATCATAGTTTTGTTTTGCATTGTCTTCCAGGAAAATGACAGAATGATATAGTGTCTTTTTTTTTTTTTCCTGACTGCTTCATGAATTTCTGTAAAACATTGACTGAAACTGTAATTTTACACACTGTTTTGTAGCATAGCCTCATGTAAATGGCATAAAAAGTAAAGAACAAGGTGATGAGTACAGGTAGATATTTACTGTGAGATAAATGATTCAGGGTTAATGTGACAATTTAACTCTGATATTCCAAAATACCCTTTCTTCTCTTTTGTTCCTTTGTTCTTTACTTTCTTTTTAAACTGAAAAAAATGTAATGTTTTTCTTTCTCCTTTTTTTCCCTTTTCCTTTTTTCCTTTTTTTTTTTTTTTGGAGAGTGAGAGAATTGGGTTGGGCAAACTGTGATTGCAAATGCTGTCAGAGAAAGGAGGCATGGATAGTGCAGGAGCCAGAATCACTCACCAACAGATAATACAATTTCCACATATCCCAGTTCCTACACTAGGATGAAAAAGTAATCCATGTGGGAGACTGCTGCTTGCCCTTTCATCTACTGCTGTGATGAGACAGTCATGGGAGAGTACCTTAAACATACTGCTTTTATAAAGGGAATAAATCCTTGGCTCTATTAAAAATAATGGAAGTTTTGCCACCAGATTGCACAGATCACTTTACTCATAAATTCTGTGGGTTTGGGATTGTTTTTTTTTGGTGGGTTTTTTTGGTTGCTTAGTTGGTTGGTTGGAGTTTTTTGTTTGCCTTTGGCGGGGGAAGGGGCTGGGTGTTGTTTGTTTGGTTTTTTGATTTTGGTTTTGTTTGGGTTTGTTTGGTGTAGAGGTTTGACCCTGGCTGGATATGAGGGAGCCACTAAAGAAAATCTCTCACTCCCCCCTGCAAATGGCAGAGGAGAGAAAATATAATGAAGGGCTTCATGAGTTGAGATAAGGACCATAAGAGATCCCTTATTGATCACCATCATGGCCAAAACCGACTCCATGTGGATATATTAATTAAATTTATTACTAGCAAGATCAGAGCTTACAAATGAGAAGCTTAAAAGACACCTTTCCCCCCATTCCCCTCTTCTCCACATTCTACCTCCACCCCGCTAAAGGTGCAGGGAGACAGGGAATGTGGGTTACGGTCAGCTGTTGTTTTCTGCCACTGCTCAGAGAGCATGCCCCTGCATGCTATGGGATCCCTCCCAGGGGAGACAGTCCTTCATGAACTTCTCCAGCGTGGGTCCCTCCCATTGAAGACAGTCCTCATGAACTGCTCTGGTGAGAGTCCATCCCACAGGTAAGTGTTCTTCAGACACTGCTGCCATATGGGTCACTTTTCCACAGTCCTTCAGGTGCAGTCCTTCAGGTACAGGCTGCTCCAGCATGGGTCCTCCACAGGCCACAAGTCCTACCAGGAAAAACCTGCTCCAGTGTGGGCTCCTGTCCCCATGGGCTACAGGTCCCTGACAGGACCCTGTTCCAACATGGGCCTCCCACGGGGTCACAGCCTCCTTCTGGAATCCACCTGCTCCAGCGTGGTCTCCTCCATGGACTGCAGGTGGATCTCTGCACTCCTGTGGTCCTCCATGGGCTGCAAGGGCACAGCTGCTTCATCACAGTCTTTACCACAGGCTCTAAGGAAACCTCAGCTCCGGCACCTGGAGCATCTCCTTCCCCTCCTTGACTTTGACCTTCTGCACTGATCTTGGCATCTGGGTTGTTGTTCACCTTAACTCTGCTCTGCTGTGGCAGCCATCTTCATCTAATCTTAACTTTTTTTTTTTCTTCTTTCTTAAATATGTTATCACAGAGGTGTTACTGTCCCTTCTGACTGGCCTGGCCTTGGCCAGTGGTGGGTCCAGCCTGGAGCCGGCTGTCATTGGCTCTGCTGGACATGGAGGAAGCTTCCAGCAGCTTCTTGAAGAAGCCTCCCCTACAGCCTCCCTGCCACTACCAAAAACTGGCCCCAGAAAACCAAATTTTGGTTTTGTTTGGTTTTCAGGTTTTTTTGATCCAAAAAAGATTTCTATTGTAAGTAGATAGTTCTAGAGAATTTCACAGGACTGACAGTATTGACAGTATGGGGGTCTTGCCTTCCTGCCCTCTGTATGTAGTGGGTTCCCTCTGCATCTTTTGGAGTTGGCAAACTTCCCTAATACACAGCCTTACCTTACTCTTAGAAGTATCTGGGTACCCCAGGGGATGCTTCATGCCTTCTCATAGATCATATGAGAGAAGAGACATTTTAAGATGGGAATATATGAGTGGCTGGCCAAGAGCTGGTATTTTGACACTGCTAAGTAAAAATCGTCTCTGGACATCTTGTTGAAAAATTGTGTACACATACAAATACATACGTATATATATATATAAAAAGTATGTACAGATGTATGTATATGTGTGTTTACTAGCATATAAAATAGTTTTTATAACCTTTTTTCATACAGGAACCCTCATTGTCCCATGTCATGCAATGGCTGCTGTTAGCATGGAATTCAGATGCAGTTTGCATGACTTACAGACAGCTGCTTGGTATGTCCTGTTGTATTGCCAATGCACTTGGATGTGTATGGAGAATGACTGGAATAGACAGTAAATTAGTATTGCTATTATTTTATTATTTTTGTGCTTACATTCTTGCATTATTTTTTTTTAAAAGGCCTGAAGGATATGTTTTACAATCCCATTTACTCCCATTAGCACACAGTCACACTCCGTTTCAAATTGACTTTTAAAACAGATGTCTTATCAAATTAATTTTAAAAATAGTTTGTACCTACCCCAGGGAGATCTGGAATCCTTTAAAGCCTAGAGCAATTTACATTCAGAAAAAAATGTTCAAGTCAAGCTTTATCAGTTCATACTGTGCACAGTTTGGTGTCTTCAGAGTGGATTATGAAAAAATAAGAGCATTGCAACTTGCAGCAATGTGAACATATGGCTGATACAGTGTTTAGGATAAAAGAACAGCTTCTTTCTCTTAAATAAGAGGAACAAAATCAGTGTTTTGAACCTTGCATCCTCTGCCTGATTAGAGGTGTTAATTATTTCAGCATAATCACTGTCTGTTCACAAAGTGTGGTCCCCTCAGGCCTGCTGTGCTACCTCTTATCAGCTGCCTTTGAATGGCACCCCTCAGCTCAGCTGTAGCTGCTTTGCAAAGCATGTCAGTAGGGGTCAATAGACCCTTTCAGTTCCTGCTTTATAGCCATGTGTTTGCCTGAGTGCTCTTTAGTTATTCATATGCTTTGGGTAACTGGGCATTACAAGAGGAAAAGTCATTTTCCTTCTGCATGTTTTAGTCATACACTATTCCAACCTTATCTTCACTTAAGTTTTAAGGAACCCTTTTCAGAAAAGAGCAGGAAAGTTCATAGGGTCATCTGCAAACCCACTTACAAATCTTTCCACTGCCTCTCTGAAGTAATTCCAGATGTGTCTCAAAGGATCAAGCAAGGGTTTTGAGCACCTAAGCCCTTGATCTTCTTGTGGGTGCACCTACTTGTTGGCAGCTGGGAACATGTATTTCCTGACGGGAGATTCTTCGGCCCTTTGAGTCAACAATGTGGTTCATTAGTCTAGCAGAAAGCAAAAAAGGAACAGAAGTGATGGGGAACCCAGACATCTGAATCCATATAGTATCTTCAAGTGCTGCTAGCTTTCCGATGACTTTTATCCAAACTTCAAGTCTACAAGAGTTCATTCTCACTTTTTATTGCATTGTTGACATTACCATTCTTTACCATTGTTTTTGTTTTCTATATTTCCTCATGCCAAGTAATAACTTTTGAATCTTTGCTTCATATGTTTTTCTTTTCTGTAGAACAAGTGTTGTCCTGAGAGAATTCTTTATGTTACCACCAAAGTTATGTGCTAGAGTGGATATTATAGATTTATTTCATATGTGAAAATTATGTATCCTTTTTTCATCTCAAAGAGCAGTTTCTTCTTTCTTTGCAGCATCTCCTTTGGATGAAATTTTCATGGGTTGGAGGTGGTCTCTGTTATTTCTTCCTGTATCATTTACAGGAGAAAAAGGAAGGCTAAAGTATTTGTTTCTATTCTCTTGCCCTGAATTCTTGTACTACCAGGTCATAATTTTAAAAGGAAAAAAAATGATTGAGAAAGAAAAAAATCTTAAGTAGTAAATTTAAAATCCTAAATTAAGGGGCAAGCACATCATTTGACTGCAGTGCAGTGTATGAGCATTTCCATCGAGCTGAAACATGATTCATGATTGGTCGCACACTGGCAGAAATGTTCTCTTGTGCACTCTTGTTGCAGGTCCTATAATTTATACCCTTTAGCAGCTTCAGAAGCAAGCTGAAGCTTTTTAAATAATAGTTTGTGAGAATGATAATTGCAGACCTGTCATGTAGTGGGGAATGCTATAGAGGCATTCAGTGCACAGGGAGACCTGTGATTTTCAGGAAAAAAATTGTGATTGCCTCTAAGGGCAGTTGAATTAGAAATAACTGTTCCATGACATGTCAAAAGAGCAGCTGGAGATCAAGCACAATCTATAGCTGAAATACTTTAAAGGTGAACTGGAAAACATAAAACAGACTCATTGCCTTTTCCTTTCCATGATGTATAAGATTTCTCAAAGAACAGTGATTTCTTCTTTTTCTCTTTAATTTTATTTTCTTTTTAACATTCTACATTTTAGATCAGTGTCATGGTGTAAGTCAGCTGGAAATGAAGCGCCACACAGCCACTTGCCTCTCTCTCCTCCTTCACACTTGCAGAATGGGAAGGAGAATGTTATGGGGTGAAACAAAGCTTTCAGAAGTTAAAACATTTTACCATTTCTCCGTTTTTTCTTTCCTCTTCTGGGGGAATGGGGAGGAGGGTTGTGGGATTTTGGGGAGTTTTTAGGAGGTTTGGGGGAGTGGGGAGGGGACGGGGTGTTTTAAACCTTGTCTTTTGTATGTTTATAAAAGCAAGGCAGGCAAGCTCCAGACCTTGCAGCGCGGCATGTCTCCGGTTCTGCACATCCCACCGGGATGTGTGTGTGCATGGCAGCGGGGCCAGGAAGGAGGCACTACGGTGTGGGGGCTGCCCCATTCCATCCCCGTGGTATGCCACGGGTAACAGGGGTGACCCCTGCTACCCCCCTGGCCAGTTTGCTCCACGGTGGCAGTGGTGGGTGCGGTGTGGGGGCTGCCCCCATCCCGTAGCTGCTGGCACTGGGCTGAGGGGGGTGCCACTGCTGGTGTGTGCCTGGTGCAGCTAGTAACAGTTCGCCCCTCCAGTGTGGGCCGCGGTGCCGCGGGCGCGGTATCTCCCCCCCAGGTGTCGGTGGTGGCAGGAGCTGCTGCCGAGCGATGACAGGTTCGGCCCGGCTGTCCCCCGCGCTCTGCCCATGTGTGGTGGGTTTCCGCGCATGCGAAATGCGGTGCTAAATAGAGAATGCTGGCAACCCTTGCAGTGGCGGAAACCACCCCCGCGAGTGGCTGCTGCTGTCGCGCGGGGTGAGGACATCCCGGTACCAATGCCTGGGGCCCCCCAGGGCACCCTGTAGTGCTCACGGGCAGCCCCATCCCCCCTCAGGCCCTGTCCATGAGGCATTTTGGCAGGAAGTGTGGCCATGTTGCCTTGTGGCGAGGTCTCACAGAGGGGAGGTTCCTGGGTGACGTTCGCCAATCTGGAGGCGACCTGCGCTGGGAAGGACCCCAAGATCATGTGGGATTAGACTCCCTATAAAGCAGCAATCCCGGAGGCCGTCTTCCTTTCTGGGGCTCAGCAGTCATCGGAGCTGCATCTCAACACATCTCTGCTCAGTGTTTTCCCACAGCATGAGCAGCAATGCAGCTTCAGTGACAGTGGAGAAAGCGCGGGGGCGAGGACCACATCGCTCACCAGCTGTGGTATTTCTGTCCCCTTTGGGTCCCCCCTGGGTTTCTTTTATTGTTCCTGTTTTCTAGGAAACCTCGGCAAGCACCCGGCACTGTTCCAACTTCCTCCCTTACTCCACCAGCCCAGCAGCCAGCCCTGAAGTAGCCCAGTCTGTCTCCCTTGTGGCTTTTTTTTGTTGGGTTTCTTTGCTTGTAAAATAAAATCCTGTTGGTTGTTCTTGACTTCTATTTCATTCTTTCATCACTTTTAACGCCCCTTAGTGTTCATGCCGGGACAGAGAATCAAAGTAAAACTTGCAGGTTGAGATGAGCACAGTTTAATAATTGAGAATAAAGTAAAATACAGTAATAATGATAAATTATAATAATAATGATAATAAAAACATAAAAAGCAAGTAATACACAATACAATTCCTCGTTGCCTGCTGACTGATGCCAGACCTCCCTTCTGGAACCCAAACTGGCCCCCTTCTAGGTAACTCCTCTTCATTTATATGCTGACCATGATATATGCTGACTGTGAAATATCCCTTTGGCCAGCTTGGGTCACCCATCCCAGCTACACTGCCTCACAGTTTCTTTTGTGAACCTCCTCACTGGCAGAGCATAAGACAAGAAAGAAGTCCTTGACTTAGGTTAAACATGACAGCAAAAAATCAAAACATCACTATGTTATCAACACCATTATCATTCTGAATCCAGAACACAGCACTGTAACAGCTACTGAGAAGAAATTAACTCTGCCTTTGCTAAAACCAGTAAAATCAGTACCTGAAACAGTTACGCTATCCAAAGATAGAGTTAACAGTCAGATCGCCTTATTCCACTTACTACATTAGCTGGAAAAATGCTATCCACATGGGAGTAATCAATGTTTGGGCCTTTCAGAGGCCTTATCAACAACGCTTAGAGGGAACTGAAACAATTTAGCAAAGTAAGGAACAAGAGGCAGTTAAAAACGTAAGTCGTGTGAACAAAATCATAGTTACCTTTAGCATGGACAGGAGTGGTATTTTGTAGGTAATACACATGATCACCTCTGTTACAAAGAATAAATAGCTGTAGAGGAAGGTCTCTCTATAGCAGAAGAAACATAGCCTTCCTGCTTTTTTTTACTAATTTAAGGAAACAGGAAACCAGATGTGAAAAAGGAAAACTTCCTGACTCTGGAGGAGGAAATTACATCCTATGGGGCCTCTGTAGGAACAGATGCCCATCCATTTGATGCTGACAGGGCTGAAGACTGGTCTTCTGGGGAACCTGTTTACTTCCTTCCCTGGCTGCAAAATCACTCCTCAAGAGGCCCATTTGTTGCTGGTTTGGATTTTCTTTGTCTATCTCTTCCTGCTCTGCCCTCACCCCCCAGCTTTTCAAAGTATAGCAAACTCTTTCCTTTGCTCATAACATTTGCTCTTGTTTTCAGCACTCTGTGGCAGTGTTTTCTTATCAGAGAATATCTGAGATTGCCTTGCAATTTCTCTGAGACCTGTCAAGTCTTCCCACTGATTTTATCCCCTCTGCCTTCCTCCTATTCCCATCTGACTCCAGACTATTTTTTTCACTTAGAAAAGTCAGACACTGTGTGAGACCCAAAGCCTGGGATGTCTCTGACTTGACTGTCATGCCTGTTAGTCAAACTTCAATCATTTCTTTGTTCGAGCATCTTTTGACAGAGGATTTTTACTTAGCAGAATCATGAAAACAGCAGTTATCCAAATTATCCCTGCTTCATGTTTATGGTGCTCCATCTCCTCCCAGTGACATAGTTAAGACTATTACTTGATTTTATGTTCTTAAAAGAAGACAAAAAGAAGGATGCTGCCAAACCCAGAGGCCACGTAAAATTTCCATTTCCAGAGTGTTGGCTGCATTTTTGTCTTTCAAGCCTGCACAAGTTCTGCTGACAGAGTAGTGATTTAGTGAAACACAAAGAAGATGAAGAATTTCAAGGTGTATAGTTTAAATCATGCCTAGCTGAAAAGAAGACAAAGAAAGAAATATTTTTTTTAAAGCTTTGTTTTCAGCAAGTAAGTTAACTTTTCTGTTTCTTCAAGCATGTCACATCTTTCCATGCAAATCTTTGGAAAGTGGATGTGCTCATTCAGTTTCAGCAATTTCAACATCGCCATCATGCTAGTATTGATGACATCAGCTGATATCAGCTGTTCTAGTGTTGCATAGCATTGAGGTACAAACTGCATCTGACAGGGGGTGTATGGAAGTTTTCATACAGTCTGGTTTTCCTAACTGAAAAAATGCTCAAAACAGAAAATAAAACTTTCAAAATCTAAAGACACTGCTCTGTATACAAATAGCATCCTAAATTTCCAATAACCTCCTGAGGAAAGAATCCTGATGTAAATGAGAAGTAACTGATGATATCTTGTTGAACAGGGTTTCAACACAAGAAAATTACACGAAGTAAACCCGAAATAGTTTGAAATATTGGTTATAAATTTATTCAGCTGCTTTAATTTCTGAGCAGATTATGATCCTGTACTTTGAAGTTGCTGAAAAAGAGTAGAGACAAACTCATGCTGGAAACCACAGCTTTTGAAATAAGTAGTGTTTCTCAGACTTCTTGGAGATGATATGCACAATTGCAGAGGAAAAAACAGATTATATGACACTAGCAGAGCCAAACCCCCAGTGAAAAATTTGAAAGTGTTAAAAAAATCCCTCCTCAGTTGAAGAATTATCCAAATGATAAGGTGTACATGAAGATTTGAAGTACACACATTCTGATACTCTGCTGGGCTATATCATTCCTCTAAGTCACCAGCATGCTATCAATGTGAAGCCAAAATGTTGCAACTGGTATTTTTCCAGCTGTTGTTCAGCTCTATGTCGAGGAGGACAAATAGGACTCCTATCACACATTCTGTAGATGCAGTGAGTTTTTTGGGCTTCCTGTCTCAATGACTCAACAAAAAGGAGGAAAATCTCAGTGAGAATTTCTTGTGGTTTAACCTCAGCCAGCAACCATGCAGCCACCATGTAGCCACTCTTTTACTCCCCCACCAGCAGAACAGGGGAGAGAGTTGGAAGCATAAAATCCAGAAAACTAGGAGCTTGAGATAAAGACAGTTTAATAGGGAAAACAAAAACCACGCATTCAAGCAAAGCAAAACAAGTAATTGATTCATTGCTTACCACGGGCAGGCAGTTGTTCAGCCACCTCCAGGAGAGCAGAGCTCCATCATGCATAACAGTGACATAGGAAGACAAATATCATCATTCCAAATATCATCATTCCAAACATCAATCCCTTCCTCCTTCCCCACCTCTCTTTATATACTGAGCATGATGTCATATTGTTTGGAATATCCCTTTGATCAGTTTGGGTCACCTGTCCTGCCTATGTCTCCTCCCAACCTCCCATGCATTTCCCAGACGTCTTGCCAGCACGGCCATATGAAAAGCAGAGAAGGTCTTTGTTCTGTGTAAGCACTGCTAAGCAATAACAAAAACTTCTCTATCTTACCAATCCTGTGTTCAGCAGAAATCCAAAACACAGCCCCATACCAGCCACTATGGTGAAAATTAACTCTACCCCAGGCAAAACCAGTACAGAACCTCACTTGAGTTTATATATAAAGTTTGGACTGAATCTTTGCAATGTAAATATGTGATGAACTTACCTTTTGAATAATTCCCCTGATTCAAGCTTCTTTAAATTGCCCACAGACATTTTTAGTCTTTCTCAACTTTACAAAAATGTAATTTTCTTATCTTTTTAAGAAGATTTATGTAATTACATAATTGGACACTTTCTTATTAATCTTTTCCATTTCTTGGCCTGTTGCCTTCTGTAATACACCATATAGTATGGTATTTAATAAAAAAATCATATTAATTTAAATATTTTAAAGATATTGTTGTGAAACCCTATTATTAATAACTGTCTTCATTTCCATCCAGAACACCAAAAAAGCCCAGACAGTGATTAAGAATATGAAACAATGAAATAATGCATGTAAATAAGTAAGGTCTGCATTTGGCCTGAATCAGAATAATACTAAAAAAATATTTTGCATTGTAATGAGTCTTAGGCCTTAGGGTAACTATCTGTGATTAATACTATGTATAGATTACAATGCTTAATCCATTTTTATACAGATGAATGAGGAATCTTGTACAAGTTTTCTTTTTCTTTTGCTACCTCTTGAATAGAGAATACGTTTGTTTCCTGAGTTTCTCAGGAGAAAATTTAGTGCTAGGAGAAACTTCTGCTATAATACAGACCTCTGTCACCTCAGCACTTGTGAAAGAAGTAGCGGTCCTCCTCTTTCTTTTATTTACTTTCTTTTTTGGCAAACACAGCCTTATTGGGCACCTAGAACACCACCAGCAGATACTGCTTGGGCTAACCTGGGAAAATGTTTATTTTTGCTACTTGTTGGCAGACAAGGTACACTAGTAGAGGACTATTCTTCATGTTTCATTGCTGCATTGACCTGACCAAAGCCTAGACAGAACAGGCTTGTGGTGCTTGAGCTGAAAAAGACTTGAGAAATTGCAGCCCATTCCAACAGGAAATCACTCTCTCTCTAAAAAAGCTTTTCCTAATATCCAGCCTAAACCTCCCCTGATGCAGCCTAAGACTCTTGTTCTGTCACTGGGGGCCTGAGAGAAGAGACTGACCCCTGCCTGGCTGCAACCTCCCTTAAGGTAGTTGTAGAGAGCAATAAGGTCTCCCGCAAGCCTCCTCTTCTCCAGGCTAAACAACCCCAGCTCCCTCAGTAATTCCCCATAGGGCTTGTACTCCGGCCACTTCACCATCCTCGTTGCCCTTCTCTGAACACATTCCAGCAACTCAATATCTTTTTTAAACTGAGGGGCTGAGAACTGGACATAGTACTCAAGCTGCGGCCTAACCAATGTTAGGAGAAAAACATAATTAACTGGATCTGACAGTCTGAGAGAAGTGAGGCTACAGCAGTTCCATGCCCCAGGTCCAACCAGTTGTGAGGCTGAAGTTGCATTTCCAATAAACACAGTTACACACAGAATGTATAAGCATCATGATATGAATTATATACATGGCCAGTCACACGAATCACAGGCAGGCACAGAGAACACTCACACATGAGAACAGACGGCACTAAAAGCCTCATCCTGCTACCCTTTCTGGCTGAGCAGGATGGAGATCCAGTAGTAGAAATATATATACACTTGTACAACATGGATGCCTCCAGCAGTAGGCTCTTGTGACAGTCTGCCCAGTTGTTGGCTCATGGCTGAACATATGAGTCCTCAAGCCCACAGCAATCCTTCAGTTGGTGCTACAGGCTCTGAGCACACACAGAGACATAAGATTCATCCACAGAGACCCTGGACCATGACATCCCTTTGGCATCTGGCGGAACTCCCCTGGTCCCCACCATCCAACAGACCCCTGATACTGCTCTGGTACCCAGGCAATCTACACACTAGCTAGTTGGCCTTGGTGCTCATTAGCCATCACATGTGTTCTCACAAACCAACACTTTCCTCCATTGCTAAACTCAGATCCTTAAAAACAGGGCATGGCCTGACAAGAGTACCATCCAGCCAGGTATTTACAGATAACCAACCTCTTTTATCCCCTACTCCTCTATTTTTCTGTAATTGTTTTCCCCCCCAGCCCCCCCCCCCCCCGTCTCTT
>VYZS01099243.1:32934-50335 GCA_013400695.1 Neodrepanis coruscans | reverse complement strand
CCTGTCTGGTTATCTGAAATATGGGCCATGTGGGGTCAAAGGTGAAAATCCCCAGCAATTCCCCTTTGGGCCTGATTCTGCAGCATTGGTGTGAGCTGGTCCCTGCAAAATCAAAGTTAAAGAAATCTAATCCATCTCTGCGGGGAGGTGTGGCCAGAAAGACTAGGCTGAGAGTTATGGCCTCTCTTTGGCTCTTTGGTTAAGGATTTTGCAACAGTTTCAAACCTCCCTGCAGCAAGAAGAGAGATGGGAAGAAATGCTTTATCTAAATGTATTCGTTAAGCTGCTGAATAAGCAGAGTTTTAAGGGGATGTTGACTGGGGGGGTGGTGTCATGCCATCACAGAAAAAAAATGTTTTGATTTTGTTCTATATTTATTCCAGTTATATGCAGCAAAGCACACAGCAACAAAACAGAAGCAGTGCAGAGTCAATCTTAGGATCATTCTAAAGGTTGTCCTTAATGAATATATGGGTAGGTATATATAATAAATTTAAAGTTCTCTTTTAATGGGTCTTAAATATGCTGCTGTATACATCTTGCCAATGCAGATCCATATATAAGGTGCATAAAAATAGAATTTCCCTTTCTGAAATACAGTTAAAATAACACATTGCATATGACAAAACTATCTGCTATCCCATATCGCCAGAGTAGTGAGTGGCAGCGGAAGTTATCTGAATACCATAATTTCTACTGTGACCTAAGGAGTTATAAATCTAATTGGAACATTCATTTATTTAATCAGACACATGGTGCAGACCTTCATTTCTTTACGCTTATCGGACTATGGTTTACTTTTTTGTGTGCAAGACTGCAACAATGTGTAGGGTTATAAATGAGCATTCTGCTGTTGTATAGTCCATATTCTAATAGCACATAAATTTGGTGATAGCTTCAATTATATATTTTGGATTTTTTTTTACTTTATTATGCTCTGTGGGTATGTACTTTTTATGCTAATAATTAGAAGATTAGGTTAAATTAACTAGGAGTTTTATTTAAGACTTTTAGAATGCTTCAGTCATATTCGCAGCAGCATTATGATGTAATACTTCTGCCTTTATAGCTCAGATTGTTTAACTCCTTTTCCATGTCTATATCATGAGATTTCAGTTAAATTTTTCAGTTCTACCAAGATCATAAAAATATCAGGTAAAATAATATGATTGATTTTGCTATAATGTAGAAGATTTCATTATACCTCTATTTCAGAGTATAACCTTTCCTTATCTTTCCTTTAGCTATTCTTTGGTGGTATACTAGAAGAATTATAAGCTATGGACATTTTCTGGGAAGGATAATAGTTAAAATGGTGAAAAATCCCAGCATTAAAACAAAATAAGCCCAGTCTAAGTTGTGAGGCATAAGCTTCAGAGACTGCTGGTATAGGACTGAAGATCTGTTTGACAAAAGAGATTGAAGCCAGCTTTTCCAGGTATTTTCTGTAAAAACAGAGAAGTAATCTATAGGGCAAGTAAGTACAAATATTCAGCTGAAGTTGAGAAATCCTAACTTTTTCATGATAGTTTCATTCTGCATCACGAGGAGATTATAACTGTCTTTGTATGTACTGTGTGGACAGTTCCAATCCAGATGTAAGTTTTGGAAACAATGCAGATGACAAATATCTGGATCTTGACCTTCATGTTGGGCTCTGCTTCCACTGACATGAACTAGGTTGGGAGGAACCTATTAAGGAAGAGAATCATGCACCATGCCTGGGATGGAAAAGCTATTTGGAGAGGGACATACACAAACACTGGGGACACCAAATCCACATTGGGAAGTTTATAAACACTTTAAATAGAAAAATTATGTCTGGTTGAGAAAATAAAGAGCTAATGAATTAAGACAAAATTTTTAAAAAGAGACAAGGATTAAAAAAAAAAAAGAAGAAAGACAAGAAAAAGAAGGAAATATGGTCGTTTTTTGTAGGAACTTTCCTTAGGCAAGGGGAAAAATCTGGTAAACAGCGAAAAATTAAGATATTCCTCCAATGGGTTTTGGATATTTGCAAGGTTGTGGTTAGATACTGAAGGTGAACAGAGAGATCATGCCGGAGTTGTTCAGGGCTTTAGGAAAATTTAAGACTGGTTTTATTTACCAGTGTTCTAAACAACCTATCATGATGATCTCTAAATGCCTGTCTTATGTGCATGCATGTGCATTTATGTGTATACACACATAAATGTTTATAAGTATTTTTTGTTGCAAAAATGCTTAAAATAGTGAAGTTCAAACTTAAAAAAAATTGGAAGATTTGTTTTAGGAGAATAGTACCTTTCTCCTACCAGAAAGGATTCAGATATTTTTGCATTCAATTTCATTTAAACAGTTTACATTATAAAATGGTTAGGGCCACACTCTCATTATTTAACTCCAAAAACCCTGTAGTTCTGTCTGCATGGAAGTAGAATATCTCAGATTGTGAGAAAAGGTATTGAAAAAGGCACCAAAGTATTTTGCAGTGTATATGTTAACTCTATTAGTTAATTACAGCATATCTGTCTTTTAAGAGCCAATAATAATAGACAATAAGTAAGCTTTAAACTTATTTTAGTCTATTTTCCCTCCTTTTCCTGACTGTCTTTCTCATCTAGATATAACATTTGTCCTCTGTGTAGGAAAGATTGCCTTTTTTTGATCAATTTATTATTTTTCACTAGTAAAATGACTTTAAAGTAGCACAGAATTACTTGTTCACTATTTTCCAGCATCCTAATTTCCCCTTATGAGAGCATTTTTTGAAATAGCCTCCCATCAATAGAAAGCGAGAAGAAATGGCAAACAAAAGAAGCACCACACATCATACCGTGAAGTGGGGAAATACAGTATAAGGAATAAAGTATTAAACATCCTTTGGTATTACTTATATCACAGCTATTATTACAAGAGATAGAAAACACACTCTAGAAGACAACAAAATATCACCTAGCAATTTTAAGATAAAAGCTTTCTCTGTAAAGGTCTTTAAAGTCTGTATTGACAGTAGTCTGAGATAATTCCCCATGTCAAGGTTCCCAAGATGAAGATGAAGAGAAATAGTATGTTGTATTCTTGGAAGACATCCTTGATTACTAAATTTCAAATAAGAAAAGAACTTAGAAAAGAGGCAGAGAATCTACCTCTGGAGATGTTATTTTTGCTGCTAGCTAAATGTGAGCATCAGAATAAGCCTAAAACAACAGATGTATTGCAGGCAGGAAGAAAATGAGAGGAAGAGAGAGCAAACCAGAAAATAGCAGTACAGAGCAAAGCAAAGACCTGGTTCATGAGCACAGTAAATTAATAGAATTTGAATGAACTGGAAATGATTTCACAATATAAAGCAGGAGAATGGAATACTTCGGTACTTCTTTCTTTTTTTTTTTTTTTTTTTTTTAAGGGTAGGTATTATTTGAAAAGCAATTTAAGGAAGATTGATCCAATTTACATCCACAGTTACAGCTACTGTTGGCTCTAAAACTATTTTTGTAATGATAGTGGTTATTTTTGGAAAATATTTTAAACCTCAGAGATTAAAGAAACAATATTTTTTTAATAAAAGACCTTTTGTGAGGCTCTAGGAAGTATAATTATAAAATTTATCTCAAGATTTATGTTCAAATTCAAACTCTCATATGTATCAAGAGATTAATTTTTTTTAAATATTTCAGTCTGACTAATATCTTTGGGATTTATGTATTAGATCAATATTTACAGGTAATAGAAAAAACATTACCAGACTTGCAAACAAAGCAGTATATCAGCAAATTTAAAATGTATGTTCACTTCTGAATGCTATTTCCATTTCTGTAAATCAAATCATAAATGCCTAGCTTCCTAAGAAATTATGAATATTTGAATTTATAAAATATTATTTTTGTGTTTATTTTTTCAAATGTTTAAGTGCAGATCTAAGAATTACAAAGGAGTTTCAAACTGTTCTTTCAACTGAATATAAATAATTCATAGCAAGCCACAATTTTTCCTAGTTCAGTTTTTTCTTACTGATATAGCAGAAAGACTTCTTCTTGCTTCCATTATTTTCAATTCTACTTGAGCTTTGCTTTTCTTATTTCCACTCCTCATACTCAGGTGATATTTTGGTATTCCTTATGGATATTCTGTCTTCATTTACACCTCCTGTATACTTGTTTTGTTGGGGTTTCTCTTCAGCATGACTCAGCTCTTCCCTATTCAATCAACTTGGAATCGTATTGCACCACTTCAGCCTTCTGGACAATGATGTGGACTTGTTCTTGTGCTGGAAGAATGTTGTCCAAGATGTTTCCTTGTTATCCTGAATTTTCAGTAAGTTTCCCATGTGAAATATAACTAGATTCATTCATTCACTTATTTGTTCATTCATGAAAGTGAAATCTGTTTTCTTCAAGTTCAAGTTTGTAATTCTGTTTTTCATTCAACTTCTCTTGGGTAGCTAAAACACCACCATCTTTTGATTTCTGCAGTCAAGTCTGCCATCAACCTCAAAATTACCAGCACTTTTTTTCTTCTTTATTTAATCAACTTGTTAATCAGCAGTGAAATCTCCAGGATTGCTTATATTTCGTTCCAGGAAATTCTGTGGTGATCAAAGTCTTCTGTGACAATCAAGGCTTGTGACTATCTTTGTTTCATTACTTCCTACTCCTTTTCTCCACACAACTTTATTACTTACACAGGGTATACTAAGTATCTTTGGTGAGGCAACTTGTGGTGCAGTGTCTGTGTGTTTTGGGGAGGATATGGTTAATGTATAGCACTTCTTCTTAGCTACTTCTTTCAATCTCATCCTCTCTTCCAACATGGGCTGTCTACAGGCTTCAGACCCTTGGGTAATATCCATCTGCTCAGGCCCAGAGTCCTCCACAGGCCCCAGCATGGATATTTACTCCACCATGCAGCACTTTCTTCTCTTCTGACCTCGGTACATTCTCCAGTGTTTTCACTTGTTTCTGTGGAATTTTTTTATTTGTTTGTTTGTTTGTTTGTTTGTTTTTGTCCTCTCTTCTACTGTCGGTTTTGACATTTTCTTCTCTTTCTTAAAGAAATTTACCTGAGGCACCACCATCTTGGCTGTAGGGCTCAGCATTGCCCTATATTGTGTTGGTTGGAGCCGGCTGGAACAGTCCATGTCCGCCACACAATAACCCTGGCCCCTCCTCACAGAGACCCCTGCAGCACCCACTGCCAGGGCCTGGGCACCTACACACACTATATCAGCAAAGATTTCCTGTCTGAGTAGATGGAAAAATAGTAGCTATCAATATCTCTTGAAGCTCAGGTAAAATGTAATGTATGGGCTATTGAGCTCAACACTGATAAGTAAGTGAACAGAAGTGACTTTTGAGAAGTGCTGGCACTTGTCATGCAGACAGACTTAAAGGAATTAAAAAGAAACCAAACAACTAAGACTAAAAAAATTAGACACTTGTGGTTTTGCCAACTACGTAGTTTCACAGATTTCTAACCTAAATTGAAAGTAATTTTGTAAATACACATGAAAAAAAAAATTATTATTTTGGGAGCAAGTAATACAGTCTAGGGGAAATTTTTTAAATTTTTGTGCTGGACTGTACCTTCAGCAACTTTGAAATTCATATTATGAACATTTGTCCTCTTCTTAGCATTGTGGTTATTTTTATGTTGCTTGAGAAGAAAGAAACCTTGAGCATTGCCTTGAGATTGCCTAATTAGATGTGGGATCATACAGTGAAGGAAAACAATGTGCTGGTCTAGAGGTGAGACATAATAAAGCTGCTATTCTCCAAACTCAAAATACAATCTTTAGTCTTTTGTCAGTGCTTCTCTCATGTTTTTCTGACCTATGTATTTAGCGTTTTCTCTCGTGTAGTGAAGAGAGAATTTCTAAGGCAGTGGGTTATAATGGTAAGAACAAATCAGAAAAATAAATAAAAATTCTACAAGGACTCTTTTGTTTCTTTTAGTCATATTTTGATGTCGTTTAGTACAAAAGGACATGGATATTCTCTTGAAAACCTAGGAGCCATTATTTCACAAATAACTGGAGAGGAAGAAAAGTTATAGAACTTAAAGGTGCCTATTCTTTAACATAACTGGGGGGGAAGGGGGAGGAAGGGGGGAACACAACCAAAAAAAACTCCCAAAAAAAACTCTGTAGGATATAAATTTGTCTCATTTGAAAAGACTTGCCTGGTGTTTGAACTCCAGCAGAGAAGACAGGCTCAGGGTGAAAATGAAATTAACTTAGTATGCCATATGATGGGTACAAATGAACAAAAAAATGTATTTTAGGAATTCTGGACTTACCAACCAAATCACAATTCAACATTACTCCTGATTTCTTGTTCAAAATCTTTACTCATCATGTTTTGCTCTAGTATCTCTTCTCCATAATTCTTTTTTTTTTTTTTTTTATAAACAGCTCTATTCTCTCTGGTTTTGATAAGGCAGAAACAGACATTTAAGCTACATTCAGCCCCAGGGATATAAATTCTGTTGGCAGAATAAGAAATTGCAAGAGCTCAGGTTTAAAACTGATGTCCCAAATCACACTTTCCCCTTTCTTTTTAGATTATTCAAAATTCCAAGAAAAGCACAGTTATAGAATATGGCTCCATCTATTTAACTAATTTTCACTTATTCTTACAGGGGTTTGATGACTGTCTTCAAAATGTATTTTCCTAAAGGCTTTTCATAGGCAGAAAACAGAAAATTCAGAGATGCTTATGCTGTCAGCTTCAAAGCTTTAATAATTTGGCATTATACTAGTTGTTTTTTTTTTTCTTTTGTTTACAGCTTAAATTCTAGCTTAAATTCTTAAATTTAAAACAGTGTGTTTTAAACCATTTTGCACAGGAAAACACTTCAACACTTGTTATATTGTCTTCTTTAAGGCTGCATGACGTGTGACACAGAGTGTGCATATCCATTACATTTACTCTGTTATTCCACTACACATATGTAAATTAGCTAGTTATCAACTGATGATATCCCTGCAGTAGCCAAATACAGAATTTGGAGCCTGCACTTTTTTTTTTCTGTCAACTGACTTTTCCAATTCAGATACTTTCATGCTGACTGTAGTCTTTCAGGTTGTTCACCTTCTTTTCCTTAGTTCCAGGGCTGCCCCAGCCTAACAATCTGACAATCAACCCCACTCCTTTACAGAGGTAACAAGATATTCACAACCGCAGTGGTTTCAAAATGAGAGGATTATAAGGCCCCAATCTGCCTTTTCAGCAACAGGATCAGTGTTGATATAAACCAGCCTAAGCATCATTATAAATAAATATTCTCTCTGTTTAACAAGGTTTATGAAAAAAGCATAAGGTTGATGCCTACATAGGTAGGATTAAATCAAGAATAATTAGATGCTTTGGAGGAAAAGATAAAAAGAATAGAGTGAGTAAAATACAGGCAGGAACAAAAGAAAAGTCTCCAAGGAAGATGTATAAGCAAACTTTAATTGTCTGGTGTTTCCTGCAGGCTAAGACCTAGTACCTGTGCTGTTATGTGAATTAAGTTTTGCATCTGTGCATATCCAAGTTCGTAGAAAAGAGCTGCACTGCAGGGATAGTTATGCTTCATTAATACTAGCTATGTTAAACAATGTCTCAGGAAAAGGGCATTATTCATTATGATCCCTGTAGAAAGCCACTTAGATTTTTTAAGTTATAATTTAAAATGCTGTTTATTAGAGCTAGCACACTACAGTATTACAGATAATCTTGTGTCTCTTTAGATACTGGAAGCCCTGAGCAGTGCAGTATCAAACAAGTTTCCTTGTGCAGTACACTATGCTGGCCCTGTCTGTAGCTCAGCTTCTCCCCATTCAATCATTCAAGCCATGATAAAATTTTATTGCAAGGAAAAACTCCTCTGTTAGCAGGCTGAGGTTACTGTGAAGAAATGGGATTTATAATTGTCGTGGTTTTACCACAAGGAGGCTTGGTACTGACAAGAGAGATCCAATAGAAGCAACACACACCAAAAATACCCAATACAAATAACAAGTTTTATTTTACACACACAGAAAACCAACAATAAAAATGCAAAGACAGACAAATTAAACTCTTCCGGGGCCAGCGGTTGATGGAGGAAAGTGCTAGGGTAGCGCTGGGTCCTTGCTGGAGGCTCCTGAAAGACACTGGAAAAATTAAAGGACCCCGGCCTCTACCCTTCTTTTCCCTAAGAAGGAAATACCACCGCTGATGGAAAGATGTGGTCTTTAGCCTGTGCCACTGTCACTGGAGTTGCCATTCCGCCCATGCTGCTGGAAAAACTCAGCGTGGAGATGACTGAAGATGTTGTCCCCACCACTGCAGATCCCGAAAGAGAAAGATGGCCATCGCGCTTGCCCTTTTATAGGGGACCAATCTCGCACAGTCGCAGAGCGCTTCCCGGGTGCAAGTGGCCCCTGGATTGGATGGTCAGCGCCTGGGAACCGCCCCTAGCAAGAGGTTCCACTACAAGCCAAAATGGTGGCACGGCACCACGTGGCTGACCCCGGGCTGGGGGATGCGGGTCCCCCGTGGCCCTGCTCGGCGTCCTGGGGGGTCCCAGCACTGCCACCGGGCCGCCCCGACTTGTGTCAACTCTCGCTGCTCGCTGTGGTGGCTCCTCTGCTGCGAGAGGGCCACCAACAGCCCTCTTCTATTCCATGCACACGGGAGACCACACTGCGCACACACACAGCGCCAAGCCAGGCCCAAGCCGGGGCCTGGTGTCGCCCCGCAATGCCAGCAGCCACCGGTGCCTGTAGCAACAGAGCCATGCCTGCAAAGCAGGCTGGGGAAGCGCCGCACCTGCCGCGCCCGCAGGCAAACCACATGGGTCTGCAGCGGCTGTCCCCGCCGGTCTTTGGGGGGGTCACACTTGCACCAGCACGGACCAGCCCTGGGCCGCTGCCGCCACTGCTCACCGCAGCCACGGGCAACCCTGCAGTGTGGGGGAACGCAGCCATACGGGGGATGTGGCCGAGGTGGGGACTAACCCTGTCCCCAGCCGCGTGGGAGACACAGCTGCAGAGGGGACTGACCCCGTCCCCGGCTGCATGGGAGCTGGTGGGTCCGCACCGTGATGAAGTGGCCCCAAGCTGGCACCCACTGCTGTTACCATGGCACCCCGCTACAAACATACAGGACAGTTTAAAACATCCACATTTCTCCCTCCCCTCCCCTCAACCTTCAAAAAAACCCCTAAGAGCCCAAAAAAGCCCTTTCCCCATCCCTAAAAAGGGAGGGGAAAGACGGGGGGAAGGGAAAAATGGATTTAGCTGAGGGAAGTTTTGTTTTCAACCCACAACAATAATGCACAGTACAGACTTGAAGGCCGGGCTGTACACACAGCACAGTACAACACAGTACTGCTCAGATTGACTGTATCGAGAATCACTACCTCCTAAAATTCAGCATTCTTCCACTAATAAACACTACAGGATCAAAGATAAGCAGAATTCTGATAACATCTTGAGGGTAGGTCTCCATTTGTTGGTGTTCCTAATGAAAGCAGACAATGAATATAGATCAGATAGAAGAATTTTTGTTATTTCATTTTTCTAATAAAGGTTTGATTTTTGCTAAAAATTTCAGTCTGGCAAATGTATTAGCTACATCTTCTACTAGACACGCTTTGATTTGAAATATGTAAGTTACAGATTGCTAAAATGTTATTTTGCCCAGGAAGGAAAAAACATCTGCTTTGTCAACCTGACTCAGTTAAACATTGTCTCAAAATAAACCCGAAGAAAATTTGTTCCTACAAAATGCATTTTCTTAGTCACAGCAACCATGAAATGGTAGAATTTTCAATATTTTGTGAAATAAGGGGGGGCATCAGCAAAACCTCTATTTCCGTAGGGTGGACTTCAGCCTATTCAGGACACTGATTTGAAAAATCCCTTCGGAATCAGCCCTTAAAAACCAAGGGGCCCAGGAAGGTTGTGGGTACTTACTTAAAGAAAGAAATTTTGAAGGTTCAGGAGCAGGTTGTCACTATGTGCCAAAAGATGAGCCAGTGGGAAAAAAGAACAGCCTGGCAGAGCAGAAAGCATTCACAAGAACTCAGGGAAAAAAAAAAACAAAAAAACCAAAAAAAAACCCGTGTATCATCTTTGGAATAAGAAGTAGGCAACTCAGGAAACTTGTAAGGATGTCATTAGCATTACTCCACAGCTCCTTATTCAGCTCTTTTTGGACTCCTAGAGAAATTATCTGTGATTAGTATTTTGAAAGTGTTTAATGTTAGTATATAATGCCACTTGCTATTTTGTGGAAAATTATAATTTACAGTTACATTCATACAATGTCATGGGATGACTGTGGAATTTTAAATATAGACAGGACATTCCTCTATCTTTTCATATGCTTTACTTTTGCTTGTATTTTCCTCATTGTTTTTAAATTTGTCAAAAGTACTTCACGTTCTTAAAAAATTCAATATTATGTCATGGAACATACATGTTCTCTTTTCGGTTAACTCTATTAATACTCAAAAAAGTTTAATTGTTCATTTTGTTCAATTGTTCCTATTTCTAGAATACAAAACATATGTTAAAATGCCAATGTCTTGTGGAATGGAAGATTTATTAGAACTAGATGCATATAACTTTCAGAATAATTTCTCGCTTTTGGTATACATTCGAATTTGTTTTCATTCCAAAACAATAAGACAAGCAAGATTTTAATAAAGCCTTTCAAAACAGCTAAAACCGGAATTCCATGGCAGCTACAGGAAGTCTCTGTTGAGGTCTGAAACAGTGCTGCTGTCTACATCATAATCTAAAGCTTGCAACAAATTAATAGGTGTATATTGTGCAAATACAAGATTAGTGTAATCAAAAGTATATGTATAATTTATTTTTTTTCAATATCAAAATGACTGCAAAAATGCACCTATAGACGTATGGATATAATGTGCCAAAAGATGTCGTTGAAGTGAGAAAATTCTCTACCAGTGCAGTAATTTCTAAGAAAGTCTGATTCAATTGCTTTTCAAAATTTTATATTGTTTTGGTGTCTTTCCACATTTGCTAAAACTTAAAACTTATTCTTGACATACCAGGGTATGGAAGTATTAAGAGAATCTGATCTGAGACCTTAAACAAGAAATTTAATAGGTTGACAGAAGATGTCATAGCTGCTCTGCTGTAAAAAACAGAATAATAAATAATCTGATGGGAAAACTTACTAACATTTTATATATATATATATGTATGTGTGTGTGTGTGTGTGTATAATTCCTCATATATTGAATATTTGATTCTTATCATCCACTTCAGTTTTATTGGTACCTTTTTGTCTATGAGTCTCAAGATGTATGCCGTAGAGACTATGGCAAGGCCAAGGAGTTAGATGCTTTCTTAATGGTTGCTTAAATTTTTCTCTTCCAACCATTTTTTAAGTCAATATATTTTAAAAATATAGTTAATCTTTGGGGAGAAAAAAACCCCAGTAAAGCAAACAAAAAAACCTCAAACACTTTGCCTCAATAATACTACCAATACTAATGAATTAGCATCATGATATAGAAAAAAATACCAGTTTTCAAATTTTGCATTACTAAGCTTTATGTTAAAATAGCTATTATGTTTTAATAACTGTATTTTTGAAAGCCTGTCAAGAACTTGCAATTTAAAAAGCAGTCTACATACAAAGTCAGCATTCTCTACTGATGGTGATTGCTACAGAGTGCTATTAGGCAGGAAAGTATTTTCCAAAGGCAAATTTCCAAGTGTCTTGCCTTTAAAGAAGATAAAAGGGACACTTTATAGTATTAGAGGAAAAAGAAATCTGCTATATTTAGGGCAACAACAAATACAGTAAAGCATTCACATAGCTTTTCCTTATTGACATGGAAAAAATTGGCATATCTTAAGGGTGTTACTATGATACACTGAAATACTTTTTGCAGGATATGAAACCCCTTATAGAGGAAATAAAATTTAAGTTTTACATGTTTGAATGATAAACAAAAAAAAAAAAAAAAAAAAGGAGAACTTTGTCCATAGTATTCACTTTAAACTTCATGGAACAAACAAGTTACTATATAGTAAATCTTTCTTTTAAGAAATTAGAAGTTGCAAAAAAACCAATGAAATATTATATATTTCCAGAATATAATCCAGAAGATTTCTTTTTTTTTATATCCCCTGCAAAGATGGAAACCAAACAAAAACAAGAAGGTAATCCAATAACTTCATTATTTTAATTACAATCCATTTCGTATATTTATTTCAGTGAAAGAAAAAGTGTAGTGCATTCTTCTAAGTTTGTGTAAGGCCATCACTCTCATGTCTTACACTGCCCTTGTTGCTATATTTGTAAATATCTCAAAGATCTCTGGGACCTTTCATCTTAGTCTTTTAATAGGATAACACCTTAATAACTAAATGAACTGCATTCTCTCTAGCTGTATGTTGTAGTTCTGCAGTATGGTAAGGCAGTAAAAAAACAAACCTATATGAAAGCATCAACTTGTGAACATCATGAGAAAAATACTGCCATATACTGGAAAACAGTCATAACAGCTTTCTGAAAAAAAAAGTTGGGGGAAACAGACTCCAGAGTTGAATGTAGAAAGCTCTTGACAATATTAAACTAAGGCATTGAGAGTACAGTGCATCATTTTTCTCTTATTATCCATTAAGTTAACGTGTGCGTTTTAAACCTACCTTTTTAGATAATAAATTATCTTAAGCAGAGGCCTACCTGTTATTGACATAATGAAATTTCTAGAGGTTTAAGCAATCATATATAACTTTATCCTATATAGTATGTTTTATTTGAAGAATGAACAGATTATATTACAGTAAGCAAATACACAAGTAGACGGAGTACTAGGCAAGGATTAGAGGAATGAGTAATTTTGAGAAAGACAAAGTAATCTGGAAAGCTGTAGTTTTTTCCACTGTAGATTGCAATGTATCAATATAAAGTTGCACACCAAGAATGGAGATTTATTGTCTAAAAGACTGTAAGAGATAATAGGTTAATATAAGTTCTGATGAAAAAAAAACCCAACACTGAGGGGAGAGACAATGTGATTTTTGAATAAAAAAAAAAAAGAGAAACCCACAAAGATACAAACATAGCAGACATAACTGGTGCATGTATCCCTGGTGTAAATATATCTAAATTCACTTCTGTATTTCACAAGGAAATAGTGATCTGAAAACTGTTAATTTAAAAGTTCAAAAATATTACAGACTGTCGTGGGGTTAAAAAAAACTGAAGGTAAAAACGCCCGCACCGGTCGGTGATCCCTTCCCCACCCCCGGTGGCGCGGCGCGGACAGCGGGCGCGCTGCACCCCGGCGGGGGCTGCGGCGGGGGGTGCGGTTCCGGCCCGGTGCAGAGTTGCGGCGTGGTGCGGACTTGCCGATGTGGACGGCGCTCCTGCCATCCGGAGTCGTCACTCGGCATGGCCGGTGGGAGCGGCGCAGGAGCACGGTCCTGGCTGGACGCTGCCATGCTGCCGGGCATGCGGGCTTACCATGGGGCCATTACGGGCCGGCGGCGGGGGGTGCGGCTGAGGTGCCGGCGGCGACGGCACCGACGGNCACGTGCTCCCTTCTAACTACCCCAGAGTCTCTCAGCCGGGCTCAGAGGGAGAGAGAGACAAGCACTATCTCCAGAGCGTCCTCACCTCAAACGCGGGCCCTGGAAAAATTTAATTTGTTTGTCTGTTTTGCACTTTATTTGTCGGGTTTTGGTGTTTGCGCAAAATAAACTGTGATATTTGTGTGTTTTCTTCATTTTTGGGGTGTGTTTGTGACTTCTCTCAGAGTCTCTGCTCCAAAATCACTGAATTTGTGGTAAAACCATCACACAGACTTGTGAGAGACTCTAAGGGTTCAATCTTTTTTAGTCAAAAGACAATAGATCTCTAAAATGATTTAATTTCAGAAAATATCTAATCTGATTGAGTAGTAGAAGTGCAAAGTAAGCTAACTTAAAGGCTGAAAATGGTCTAAAAAAGATACTTGTATCATTCAACACAAAATGCTGCACACAATTTTCAGACAGATTAAACCACTGAAACATTTTACAAAACCTTCCTTGTATGGAACTCCTCAGCTTCAACAGTTTTAGTCAGAGATTGAATACTTCGATGTATTTGAAAGAATTAATTCTTAGAAGCCAAGTTATGCAGATTAAAACTTGATGACTTAGAAACCTCATTCAATCTTACCTCCTGATGCGATGACTTTGCTCAGAGTGAAAATATTTTGAGGGAATGGGTAGGAGGCAATGCTGGGAATGAATTTTTATTGCCTGATATATTTGACCCATGCAAGTATGTTCTAATTTTATTTTTTTTAATTTACATGAGTAAGTAAAGTTTTATCTGAGGAAAAAAATTGAATAATATAGTGTCACTGTTTGGCCTTCGTGATATCATTGGACTCCAGGTTTTTACATATGCATTAGATGTATCCAGTGTACTCAGACTGAAGAAGACCTTGGAATATTGTTTGAAGGAAGTCCATTTAAAAAAAAAAAAATTCTGAGGAAAGCTGGGGCTGGATATAAGGGAGGGAGGAAAAATCAGCATTAAGATAATTAAACCTAGCTAATTTTTCTCAATACTTGACTGAACAAAAGCCCAGAGAAAGCTGGCCTGAGTACAAAGTTCATGCTCTGACTAGTTTGGAGTGGGTTATTTCCCAAGGTCCTTTGAAACTTCAATGAGTCTTTCATTCTTTAGCAGTAGTACTCATTTCTTGGTTTTTAAGATCATTTTATATCAACATAAATGTTTTTCTTCATTGTTTTGTCTTATCAATAATTGTAATTTTCCTGATATTTCCTTTTTTTCTTTTTTTTCCAGAAGTGGAAAAGTGAAATTTAAGTAATTTTTGAGTTTTCTTAACAAACTTTAATACATTTCTGTTTGTTCTTGAACGTATCACATGATATTTTAACTGAATCAAGATGTAAAAAATACTGTATGCAAAGGAATTGTTCTTTAATCTTCTATATAGCTAGCCTTTCTATAGCTAACCTTCTATATAGCTAGCTCAATATAATATTATTGTGTTTACTCAATGAAAACTCTTTAAATAAAATTTAATGCATGAGTAGAAAGTAGAGTGTATTAGATTTGACATATATTTCAACAATCCATTAAATTCTAGAATGATCATTCCCAAGGTAATGTTTACCACCACAAAAAAGAAACATAATTCATATTCAAAATACATTTTACCGTTCCCTTCATTTTGCATTTACACATAGTCTAACAGCAGCAGTTTTTATAGCTCGTTATACATCTATATCACAAAACAGATACAATTTTTTCCAGCTACACTTCCTAGATTATGGGGATAGATACTGAGTGGAGACTTATCATCAATAAATACAGGTTGAATGAATTTCTGGTCTCATATGGGAGTTATTATAATAATAGTAATAATTGTAGTAGTAATAGTAACAACAACAACAACAACAACCAATAATAAATGATAATTATAATTAGAGGATTCCAAATACCTGCGTTCAGAGGATGTTACTGTACTGGAGGCCGGGGTCCAGGGAGATGCAGAGGTGTCCTCTCTGAGTAGAAGCACCTTCCTGGAAATATATTCAACAAAGCGCAAAAAAATTATGGACAGATAGAGGAGGAATTAAAAATAGAAACTAAAAAAATCTAACATAGAGACAGAGAAACAGGAGAAGGAACACCAAGGTTAAAAGTGTAGGAAGAACTCCATAACATAAAAGATATCCCTTGCAGTCCATATAGGACCATGCTAAAGCAGATATTCACACTTCAGCCCATGGAGAACCCTAGGCCACAGCAGATAAGTGTTCCTCAAGGAACTCTGAGCTGGAGAATGCCCTTGTTTGGGCAGGACAGAAGAGGGAGAAGTAAGAAACAACAGGGGAAATCAATGTACTGATCATAATCTACACTTCCCATTTTCTTTGTGCCACTCAAGGCAAATGTAGATGAGTCTGAAGTGAAGGAAATAATTTGTTTGGGAAACAGGAGGAGGAAAGACATTGTTTGAATATTTGAATATCTGTCGTTTTTTTTTTTTTCCCCATGGACATTGTTATTCCATTCTTATTTTCTTCCCCTGTCCCTGTGTTAGGGTACAGTGGGGAGGGGGTGAGAGGGTGATAAGGGGATTGGAATGAACAGGTGTGCGTGTGTTTGTCTGTTAACCAAAGCTTATCCACCACAACTACTAATTCAGAAGTGTTGAGATGTAAACAGATACTTCAAGGAAATGTAAACGTCCCCATCAGGACATTTTTGGAGGTAGATCGAAAACTTGATATGAACAAGGAAACAAAGGAGAACTTTTGCATGTGGTACATGTGGAAGAATACACCTAGACTTCTGCACTGTAGAAGTGATGCTGAATACCCCGTATCCTCTGTCCTGTGCTTACACTAGATCTTTAACAGCTTTGAAACTGAGTGAAATGGTATAAGAAACTTGCTACTCTAACAGCATAAATGTTCATATATGTGTGTGTAGATGGATGGATGGTTGATTCTATTTTCATTTCCATACACCTTTTCCTAAATTGCTTTTTGCTGTGCATTCACTTGGTCTCTGTAGAAAAACTGTTACCAATTTTTGTCTTAAAATAGGTTTGTTTCAAATGTAATTTTTGTAGTGACATGTCCTCAAACAAGTGCCTTGACAAGTATTTAAGTATTCTGTTTTCAGAAATGAAGGAATTCTTAAGATATGTCTTCTGTATCACAATCTTAGGGGCATTAAAAAGCAGTGCTATGGCTAAGTTTTCAAGACTATGCATATGAATATGAACTAAGACTCCTCTGTACTATGTAGCAATGACCAGAAGCTTCTTTACTTGTATCAGGACAGGAAATTGTGCCAAAAATTCATTCCTAAGGTATTTAATCTCAGACATCTGTATTTTCATACCATTAGAAGGATTGCTGGACATTTTGGCCTGGGTCAAATAGCAGCTCCCAAACAATCTTTAAGCACAATTTAGGAGCTACCATAAGGCAATGACCATTTTCAATGAGGTTTTTGGTGGAAACCAGTGTTTTGGAGGGATGGAACACCTGAATAGTATGGATACAGGCCATTTTAGATCAGCTGATCTCTGTACTGTGAAAGAGTTCACTATAGCCCTATAGGATCCAGCTGCGTTTGCAACAGAAGACTAGAGAAAGAATAGATGTAGGGCTCTGGCTTCTGTGACAGAACTGTTAGTGTTTACTTTTTCTATTATCCCAGTAGAATGTATTACAACATTTTTCCATCTATGTTGAGATCTGGCTGAGGTGAAGTTAAATTCTCCGTAGCAGCCCTCACAGTGCTGTGCTCTGCATTGTGTGCTAGAAAGGTGTTGATAACATACCAGTGTTTTGGCTACTGCTGAGCAGTGCTGGCATGGCATCAGCACTGTAACATCCCTCCCCCATACTGAGGACAAGATCCTG
>VYZS01099243.1:0-12979 GCA_013400695.1 Neodrepanis coruscans | reverse complement strand
ATTTTTTCCCCGGGGGGGGTGGGGGGGAGAATAAAATCTGTATTTGCAAAACTATCTTCCTTGTTTAGATGTTTGTTTTGGGGACAGTTTCTGAAGAAACTAGAATGTATTATTACTTTTAAAAATTGCATTTTTAAAAGACTTTATCTTCTTCTGCTTATTCCTGATCTTTCCATTCAATTCATAGTACGATTTTGACACTTTTAGTTTGAGCTTTCNACCCACAAAACCCCAAACCAAACTATAACCAAAAAACCCCACATTCAGTGCCTGAAGTTTAAAGACAAATAAAAAAAAAACAAAACAAGGAGTGTCAAAAAGGCATGAATGGGTGAAAGAAATTCTGCTGATATCTCAAAAAATATTATCTAAATGTAATTAATGGGGAGATCTAAAGTCTGTTAAAAATTCATTTTATGAAAATTATATTGCAACATAGGAGAAAGAAAATAATTACAATATTATGTGAAAGACTGGGAAACATGCTCTTCTCTGTACCCTCTTCTATTGTACATTTTGGTAAGGTCACTGTATGCTCTACACACTTTAGTTAAATTTTAAGTTCTAAAGCAAATAGTACTTAATGTTTCCAACACTAAGCACGAAGATTTTTTTGAATAAATTTAGATCTTTTGTTTTACAAAAGAGAAAGTCTGAAGTTAAAATCTTGTCAGTTTGGATGCAGTTGTAGTTTCTTATTCAGATTTGAATTCTGTAATTCAAATGATAGGCATTAGTAACAGTCCACATAAAAGATTTGACATCCTTTTATATTTCTCTTCTGTTTTGATATATTTTCATGTATTACTGGGAAAAGCCATCAAAATATAATAAAGCATATATATATGTTTCCCAAACCTAAGAAAAAAATTTCTTCATGTTCAGTTTACAGTGACTGTGTTACAAAACACAAATATTACTACTGCCTCTTGTATTTTGTCCCAGGCTAGATTGTGGACCCTTGTAACTGATTCTCACAACCACTGACTGCAATTTCAGAAAATTTTATGTCATTCGTATTTAGGAATATCAACACTGATAAAAATATATACTGTAGATACATTACAGAGTTGATATGCCAGCATATTCCAAATGATTTATGGTAGAATACTATGTTACATCCCTAATTATTTCATAGTAATAATTTTGCAGAGTCAAACCAAAAGAGGACTGTGAAGATCCTGTGAACCATTTTGCAATGTAGTTACTGAAAATGAGAATCTTATACTTCCATATAATTTTTTATTAAAGATAAATGCAGATGGTGGTTTTATTTTTGAATCTCTTTCCCATCTGTGGCCTGTATGCATGCAAATAACCAAGCTAATTTCAGATAAGTGGATTTTGTTCAAGTGCAGAATCTCAACTAGCCTGCTTTTAGTGAAAATAGAACTTTTTATGAGTGACTTTGCCTAGACAATTGCTTTCTCAATAGAACAGTTTGAATCCAAAGACTATGCATTCCATTTACCAGAGGAAAAAAGTATTGCTTTAAAATTATTGCATGAAATAAATAACTTAGTCCCAGACAGAATTTCACCGTAACATGTTTAATGTTTTTTTCATTTTTGAAGACAATTATCCTGCCAGGAAAAGTAGTTTTATTTACCCTTAACAAATTCAGCTATTGACTTAGAAAATCTTAGGAAATCTTAGGAAAAAAGATGCCTGTATGGAGAGGATTTCTGAATTAATAACTTGCAGTGGATTATTAAACTCCAGGCAATGTTTGACTTTCATCATAATATGCAGTAGAAAAGCAAAATGTGTCTGTCTTCAGACATCACTGGAATATCACACACATTTTTCAGTTCACCAAAAATATTCCAAGGATCCAAAGAGTCTGAAGGAGAAGACGTATTTTTTCTCCTTTCCTAAGAAATATCTAATTACTGAACTACTAGATAATTTATTCAGTTCATTTTTTACTCTACTGGATAATTTCTCATTTAGCTATTTACTTTCATTTAGCAACTCATTACAGACTAGAATAACAAAAGCATGTAAGGGACTAAATCTCCCATTGTGCTAAAATATAGCAGTGTTTATAGTAAACAGATATAAAATATTTTTACTCCATTCTGGGCAAGACAGGAGACAGAGTATGTCACAGCATAGTAGCTAATACATTTACCAGTTTAACTGAAATAATTTCTTAACACATAATTATGTATGGAAATTCTTGATAACTTAATAAAATCTAATAAATAGTATTATTTAATATATAGGTAATATATNATTCATAGTACGATTTTGACACTTTTAGTTTGAGCTTTCCCTTAGAATATTGCACCACTGCTGTACTACTCGTTTTAGAGATAGTTTAGCTGCTGTAAAAATCTTTTAAACAGGCATCTTTGCCCACCATTTAAATATTTCAAGAATAATTATTTTGTCATCTTTACAAAACAAGAATTTTAAATTATAAATTATAAATGAATTATAAAGTCTATTTTCAGTTCAACGTTGTCTCAACCTTTAGATAGAACATGAGCTACAAATCAAGAAATTCTATGGATACTGCAGACTGATGTGAGATGCCAGCATATGAAATGTGTAAGTCACTGGTAATCCTTTCATAGACTTCATTTATTTGTATGATGGCTTCACATATGGGCAGAGGGAACATAAAAAGTAAGTCCTTAAAAATCTTACCACCAATGAAATAATTGTTTCAGTAAGGATTGCCAATCAATGTAGTTATATACAAAAACAGCAAAAAGAACATAAAACAGTGTGTTTGGATAACAACATCATAGCCTAATAGCCTAAACCCAGAAAAATAATCTTGAAGACATATGCAGCTCTAGTCCTTAATCAAGTCTCCCAAGTAGATAACGGAGTGTGTCATAAACTGCATGAAACACAAAAATTTCTCTTCTGTTTTAAGGTCTATTATTTGATCTAATTGACTTAAAAGTTTAACATTTTATATCAGTGCTATAGTTCCATATTCAATTAATATTTTATAGAATAAAAGCAAAGATTTTAATGTTACATTTAATTCAGCTGTTCAGCTCCTTTTAACAATGCATTATGTTTTCTTACATTGCATTGATTTGTACTGCTTATTTAACTCAAAAATATTTCCAAAACTGCACATAAGGTTCTCAGTTTCCTCAGTACAAACTTCTTTTGATTTCAATACTCCGTTAAATATAGCCTGTAAAAGTTAAAGTGCACAAAATGTTTATAGACATGCCTGACAACATGAAACAGTCAAGGTTTACAGATTTAAGTTTCTCAAATCGTATCATTGTGGCAATACTGTTTATGGGCAATACACTATTTATTATATCTTATAAAAAAATGAAGTTCTTTAGTAGGTACAATTTATGAATAGTTAAATTAGAGAATATTTTTTCTCTTTCATTGATCTACAAGCTAACAGTGTCTTTATAAATCTTACTATTTCTAAGTTCAAGTTTATATCAATGTAATTTGATTAGATTTTTTGTGACAGAGAACCTTTTCCCAAACTATTACAGAATGACATCTTTGTTTCAGAATTAACCCACAACAATTAATGAAGCACTAAACAAAAAGAAAATCCTGACCCAAAGAAAGCCCAAACCAAACTAAACCCTTAATCAGACAATACAGACAAGATGTAAAAATCAGACAAGATGTGCCATCAGGGAAATGACTGAAATAAGTAAAAAATTCTCTTTCCTTAACGCTTATCTTTTCTATCTCTCATCTGTTCCTTCAGTCCCTCATCATTGTTTACCTGAAAACTACAGTTGGAGCACTTTACCCATGGTGATTGTTACATGTCTATTGTCCTTGGAGGTTGTCAAGATCAGGCTCAATAAAGATATGAGCAACTGTTTCTGAACTTAGAGCTGCTCTTACCTCTAAGCTGCTCTTGCTTAGAGCTGCAAGATCCAAGCAGGATCTTGGACTATAGACCTCCTGAAGTCTCTTTCCACCTGAGCAATTCTCTGGTTCCAGAGTTCTATAGTTCTATGAGTCCATGAATTCCTCATCTCAATCTGTGGTGAGAATTTGAAGGAGTATATGTCTTGAAACTCTCCTTCCTCTCTCAGTCTCTCTCACTTACCATTTTCCCAATAAGGGAAGACTTGAACAGTTGTTCATAGAATAGTGCCAAGATGGAGAACTTAATATCAGGGGTTTGACCAAACCCATCATTAAAAAGATCAAACTGAAACCTACTTCTCAGTTCTAAATATAGTATAGTAAATACAGGTGGTATTTACAGGTAAATACATTTCTGCACATGTGGAAACCTGTGCACACAAGGGTAAGTTTTACAGTCCGACTATTAGAAATCATGCTTCAGTGTCAGTTTATGGAGATTTTTTTCCATGAATCATTTTAGCAGTTTGTAATAGAAAAGGAAAATGGAAGAGATGATCCCAACTTCCAAAGGCTATTGTGAAAATGAAATAATCTATGTTTTTATTATGCCAGCACCCAACAGAAATCAAACTGTAGAGGGGTTATTGGCTCTGCACATCTAATTTGCTCATCTACCAATAGAAGCTTTGTATTTCTTTTGCCAAAATTTCAATAATTCCAGATTGTTGGACAGCTGTCAATACACAAGGTACCATCAGATAACACTGTGGGTAGACCAGTGAGAGTTATTTACTTGATGTAAATGCCTTGCCAAAGTTCAGTTATATCCTTTAGCTACTTGGGGAGCATCTTCTGGCTCTCAGTTTGCTGAACTAATGCTGTAAGCACTGTGAGTTTATTAGCTGAACATCTTAAGTTGTCTGTTCATATCAAGGGCAGCCTTTGTGAGGATTCTGAAAACATCGATCATTTGTGATTTTAATAGTTCAGTCTATTTGGTATTTCCAGTTACTCTCAAGGGAGAGTCCTGTGTTATGACGCTGGCAAGAGCTGGCAGACCTTAGGGCACCTTCTGACTTCTCAGTTGTTATTTTGAGGCATGTGCACTTCATTAGCTTTTGAGCAAATAAGCAGTTTTCTTTCCAGTAAAATTGATTGTGCACAATGTATTGTTCCTGATTTTGAAGAGATGATGCTGGCTTTGATTTTGCCAGTTGTTTCTTCCCTCTCAGAGAGAGATAGGAGGGATTTCCATGGAGAAAAAGGATGCATGTTTTTGCATAACTATTATGACCCTACAATTTGTTTGGGTTTGTAAACAAACTTTTTCAGGTATCTAGAACTCTATTTTTTTTTCCAGCAAGTACTTTTTTATCATATTCAAGCCATTAACTGAACAGAGTAAATTCTTGTCTAATGCATCCATTTGGTATTGGTAAGGAGTTAAATTCAATGAAATAAAAGCAACTTTTTCTAGTCATTATTAATATCCTTGTAATGACTTTTTAATTCACATATATGTTAGATTTAAGAGAAATAAGAAGTAACCTGTAACAAAATTAAACAAGAAGCTCTATTTAAAAATCTTGCAAGATGCTACACTGAAGAGTATTTTGTGAGGATCCAATCTTTTAAAAGCCATTGAACCTCACTGCTAAACTGCCAAGAACAACATCAGTTCTGCTGATCCTCGTCTAAAGCTTATCAGAGTGATGCAGTGACAAAGACTCATGTTAGAAAATAATAGTTCTGTACCTCAGTTTTTTCAGGCTGATGCTCAGTTAAAATTGGTTGTCTTTATGTTAATTTTACTTCATGCTGAGAGACAAGGAAATATGCCAGGAATATTAAAAGCTATGGATATTTCATGTTTAAAACAAATAGGTTAAAAGCCATGCTGCTTGAAGCCATCTGCTGAGCTGTTTTGAACCTCTTAGTTAAAGAATGTAGCCATGATTAAAACAAAGCAAGAGTAACATGTTAGTGAAAACATTCTTCTGCATATTTTTTTGATGCCAAGGTGAAGATTAAGACCATTACTTTCCTGAATAGGAATATTTAACCAGACACTGAGGAAAGAAAGCAAGCATTTTTATCTTTGCCTAGTTCTAAGTGTTTGCATATACATATACATAAACACATATTTAAATAGAAAACTAATTATTTACTACTTTTTCACGGACATCCTTGGTTGTATCTATAAACGAGCATGAAAAATATAATTATACAGAACCCTATTCTTAGAGTTTATCCAAATTCTGCTAATGGCTTCAGATTTGCTTAATGTAATCATACTTCACTTTCACTTGAAGTTGGATTTTCCTCTGGTGCTCTGGTCAAAAATGAAGTTGAAGCCCATGGTCCTTAATTATAAGAATACATAAACTCATGCTGTGGTCTTCTCAAACCTCTTAGATGTGCAGACTTCCTTCCTGCATTATTTTAAATATACATATACTTTAGAGCTCTCCAGAAACTGAACTATATCCTAAATTTTTTGTTTTCTCTCAGGCTTTAGAAGTCACTGCTCCTTTAATACTAGAGCATTATGTCTCCTTAATGCCTCACTTTAATAAATTGGAATACACTATAAGTTTGTAACTTCTACGCACTACCTAGTCTCAAAAAGAGACTGTCAAAAATGCTCTAATAACAAATAATTATTGTTGTTGTTGTTGTTGTTGTTATTTCATTTTTTCCTTCTTATTTGATCTCTTTAATTGCCTATGAAGAAAGAATTACTTCAAGTGTCCTTTAAGGGAGAAAAACAAATCTTTTAATATATTTTCAGTCTCTTGCCCTATGAAAGAGAAAAGGAGAAAGTGCTGACTATTACTCTGTGAAGCATCAGCACAAAGTATGTGTACACAAAGATAAGTGTCTTCACATTTAAGAGGTGCACTTTTTCCTTAAATGAAAACTATTTTACATCTGAATACACTAATTTGCAACTGAATATAATTTAAATGCTATCTTCTATAAGTTTTATAATACATCAATGTAAAAGAAGAGCATTTCTGCACAAAATAAAATTACTTTTTCTGCAGTCTGAAAATTGGCAAGTTTTTTCTGTAGAAGAAGCCTGAATCACGTATAAAATACACTTTCATTGTGTAATAAAATATTTTACAATATTTTGATTACTATTTTATTCTCACCTCCTTAACAAATTTTTGTTTTATAGGGTTAACTAATCATTCAGAAGTGTTCACCCGCAACTATTTGAAATAAACTACTTTTTACTGGTCGTGCTACTCTATTTTAACTTTCTCTCCCAATGTGAACAGTGTAAAAGGAATGAATTAGGCAATGCAAGTGTAAACAAAAGTCTAACACAACACACTGGAATGTTACTTACAGAACTACCTTTCACTTAAAAAAGAAATCTTACTAACTAACTGTAATTTGTCAATTCATCAGTCTGGACAGTTGACATTGAAATTAAAAGACAATAACATTCTTCTTATAGCATTTTTAAAAACAAACTACCCTCATCTTTGGACCTTATCTTCAGTATGATTTCACATACAAATTATCTGGAAAACATCTCTTTTTCCTCCTTCTTTCATGGACTGAGAAGTTAAGCACAATGTGAGTAACCCGGAAGAAATAAATTGCCTGCCAATTATAATAAATTTTAATAGCAGTGTTTCAAGTTTAGAAAAACATAAGTAACAAAAGCGAAAAAAAAATCCAGGTTTATATTTTAATATAATAGAATAAATATTAAAGTTAGAGAAAAAAAAGTTGCAACATATCAGCATGAATAATATTTTAACAAAAATATTCCAAATCTTTCCTACATTTCTATGATGGAGATATAAATTATTATATCCATAAAGAGATAGGGCTTTCTTTGGTTTGTTGTTTGATTGGTTTGGCTGTTTGTTCACGGCTAAAGAGCATGAATGAGCTTAGCTCTTGGATGACAATGCTGTCTGTGCTGAAAAGTCAGAGAATGATGGGCAGGCTGAGTAAATACCATTCAGATCTCACTATGTGCTTGAAACCTTACATGAATATACAATTAATATGTATGAGAATACTGACTTACCCTGGTTATGATTTCAGACTGCCAAAGAACCTCAGAAACTAGAGTTTTAATTTGACAATTGCAAGAAAAATGAAAAATTTAGAGATATCTTTGGTGGGCTAATAATGGTTGAAGCAAAAATGTGACATCAAGTATTTTGAACAAATGCAACAGTTTGTCCCAGAATAGGATAGGTCAATGATGATGTATTCATTCAATGAAATACATATTAGACCTGACAAACATTAAATTTGATATTAATAAGCTTTGGATAGTGTTGAGGAGATATTACTGGTTAAATGGTCAGTAGACATAATTTCATGTCTTCAGAGAAAAATAGATGCAAAACTGCAGAGTTTGTTGTTTAATAAATGTAAAGAGCAAATATTTTTAAAAAATCTGTCTGCATCTAAATCCATAGAAGTAAATGGGAACTAAATTGACATAGGCATTGTTTCTTTCAATTTTTATTTATTTATTTATTTATTATTTTTTGAAAACAGAGGCTATAGTCACGGTTTTGGTTAGACAAATGCAGCTTGGGATAGAGCTAGTTTTCTTCCTAGAGGCTTGTACTGTCTTGTGTTTTGGATTGAGGATGAAAATAATGTTGATAATACACTGATGTTGTAGTTGTTGCTAAGTCATGCTTACTCAAGTCAAGGACTTTCCAGTTTCCCATGCTCTTCCAGTGGGCAGGTGCACAAGAACTCAGGAGGGCTGCCCCAAATTAGATATTTTATACCATATAACAGCATGTTCAGTATATAAAGGGGGAGAATTGTCCAGAAGAGGCTGCTTACAGCTGGGGGACAGACTCAGCATATGTCGTTGCAGTGAGCAACTGAAGAATATATCACTTTGTATTGTGTGTCAGTTTGATTTTTCTTCCCTTGGGTTTTATTTGTCTCTCTTTTTATTTTCTGCATTTTTGTTACAATTAGTAGTAGTAATAGATTATTTTATTTCATTTCAATTGCAAAATTGTTCTTATATCAATCCATGGTTTCTATCTTTTTCCCTTTCTCCTCCCACTACGAGGAATGGAGAATGGGGGAGTGAGTAAGTGGTGCATGGTACTCAGTTGCTATCTGAGATTAAACCACAGCACTGCAAAAACTTCACTAGATATTTAAAGAAAGATTACTTGAAAAATTTGAGTTCATCTAGCATGTTATTTTATAGCATGAATTTTACTTATTTAGATATTGTTGTTGAAGTATAATTTTATGTAAAAATATAAACTAGAAAAAATATAATTGATATAAGTATGATCATATGTTCTGAATACACTATTTCACAATGAATTTTCCTACATAAAATATTTTCTTCCCCTACCCTATTCTTATTCCACAAGAGAATGAAAATTTAAAGCAACTTGCCAATGGTAGTAATAAAAACATACCAAATTATTGCAGTACAATTGATATACCGCACTGGCTGAATTGCGCTCATTCACAGGAAGAAAACAGAAGGTGTTCTCCCGTTTATTTTTTGTATGAATTCTGTTCTGACCATGAAAAGATAATCCATATAAGTAAGATGCAAATTTGATCAAACCCTTCATTTTCTCCCTTCTTTATTGCTAAATTTCAGCAGCTAAAAAATTATAAAAGCAAGATAAACATTTCTCTTGTGATTTAGCCAGAACCTGCCAGTTTTTTGTAGAAACAACAATTTATACAAATCAATAGAGAATTTTATGGAAACTGTAAAGTATTGGTCAGCTTTCTATTCTCACTGACACTAGCACTTTTCTTTGAATTGCTTACACTGCACTGGAAGTGAAAAGTGGCATTTGCCCAACTGAGAATTGTCATTTTAGTAGTTTTTCAGAGACTGCAAAGCTAGAATATGTTCTGTATTTTTCTCGAATCTGTCCTTTGGGAATTCTGTAGTGAAAGAAATCAAACAATATAAAATGCAGCAAATTCTGTTCTAGGGAGGGAGGATATTATTTAATATTATGAGCATTATATCCTTGACAACTGAAAATCTCTTAGTGTCTTTTTTTTTATAGATGTTAAGTATTCTGTAGGCAACATTTCTGTTTGATTAACTGTGTGTCTAGTCTTCTGGGACAATCAATGAGTCATTTAGAAAATCTGTTAAAGGAATATTTCAGGTTTCTGCCATTTTAATAGTGGTTATTAAGTACAAGTAGATTTTTAACACTGTTCTCCAGCTCATAGTTTACAATGTTATTGGAAAATCTCTGAAATATCTTAGTGGTGAGAACAGAGTAAGATATAAAAATAGATGTCTGAGCTTTAGAACAAGAATATAAAAGGTATTCAACCCCAACAAAGAACACATTGCTCATTCACATTCTTAAAATGAAGTATCCTATCTAGATGACTCTGATGCTATATATACATTATATTTTTTTAATTATTTGAAAGATTTTTAAGTTCTGAAATAATTTAAATTTTTTTCCTTTTTTTTTCATGACTATCCAAAGTTCATCTACCTTTATCTCCTAAAACTCATTTGATTGCAGTCAAATTTCTCAGCTCCCACTGCTACCCATAAATAGAGAAAGAAAGAAAGAAAGAAAGAAAGAAAGAAAGAAAGAAAGAAAGAAAGAAAGAAAGAAAGAAAGAAAGAAAGAAAGAAAGAAAGAAAGAAAGAGAAAGAAAGGAAGAGAAAGAAAGAAGAAAGAAAGAAAAGTATTTAGAAGAGAGTAGTCATCACCTCAGAAAATTACCTGACACAGATGTTAGGTACCTGAAACATTTGAAACCAAATAAAAACTGGAGAGAAAATCTTTTCATAAAAGAGAGAGTTCTTTCAGTTCTTTGATTAGTATTATGCAAAATATTCACAGCAAACCCTGTTTAATATCATAGAACCTGTAAAATAAACCTAGTAAAAATACCTGTAGAACCAGTAAATATAAACATATAAATAAACCTATAAATATAATTTTTATATTATAAATTTAAATACCTGTATAATATCTGCAAAAAAACCCTCTAAAAAGACCCTGCTAAACAAACCTTCTTGGTAGGAGAGTAGTATAATTAATATTTTTTATAACATGTGGTGGTTGTACAGTGTTGAAAATTTGAAAAAGTGTATATAGGTTTTTTTTTAAGAATGTTGACATTGTAAACCTTTTGAATATACGATAAAGTCTTCAGGCTAGGACAATTAATATAACAGTAATGCAAATGAAACTGTAAAGTTATCATTGGCTCTCTGAACCCTAACCCTGACCTTAACATGGGGCTGAAGCTGGGGTCCCAAGCACTATGGGTGGCCAAAATTAGAAATGTGTGGAGGTAACATTGTCGGTGAGAGACAGAATCCATGAAGTGGTAACATTTTGCTAGTCTGGGGATAGTTATATTACAAATCAGACTAAAATCAGAGAGCAAAAAACAATTAGCTTTAGACATCTCTTCATCTGTTATGGAACAGTCACATTGAGTCAGACTTCTAAGGAAACTATGAAGCTGTGAAAATGACTGGTGAAAAGATTTAGAAGGCTGGACTGTACAAAATGAGAAAAGCTAAACTGCATATAGAAGTAGGAGTGTCCAGAAAGGACTGATGAGGATGATCAGAGTGCTGGAGAACCTCTCCAGTGAAGACAGATCAAGAGGGTTGGAATTGTTCTGCCTGGAGAAAAGAAGGGTGTCCAGGAAGACTGTTTTGCAGCTTTCTAGTACCTAGAGGTACTAGAGGGACTTTTTTCAAGGACAGGCAGTGACAGGATGAGGGATGGATGGTTTAAAACTGAAAGACAGTAAGTTTAAATGGAATACTAATAAGTAATCCTTTACTGTGAGGGTAATAAGGCTCTGGAACAAGTTGCTCAGAGAATTTAGGGGTGCTCCATACTTGGAATAGTTCAAGTTGGTGCAAGCTGGTCTAATGGAAGGTATCCCTGCTCATAGCAGAGCGAGGCGAAATTAGATAACTTTGAGATCCCTTCCAACCCAAAGTAAAACATGACAAGTTATTTTAAATATAATTAAAAAATAAGAATTTAATCCTGAGATAATTTGGCAATGGAGAATTATACATGGATAATCACTGATTTTCTTCACTTATATCTCAAATTTTAAAGCTCATTGTAGTTATTAGTCAACAGAAGTAAAGGCAGCAGGATACAATACTTTATTATGATGATTATTTCTTACTGTTATGGTCAAAATACTGAGAAGTTTTAAGATAGGAAGAATCCTCTTGTACCAATCACAGTGCAAAGATAAGACCAGAAATGTCTCCAGTGTTTATGTAAGTAGGCATAGGCATTAACTATTGGAACATTCAAAGGATCAGAGATGAATTCTTGGTCACACTTGGTCAGTCATTTAGTATGATTTTTCTCTATAAGATCTCTCTATAAGATGTATTTCATTTGGTGTAGTTACTCATTATTTTTGTCTTTAGTGTTGTTTAAAAGGGTTGCATGCATTTTATTGTATTGAACTTGATGTCTCTTTATGTTTATAAAAGTCACAATCAAATTCGAGAACTGTGTGTGCAAATTTATTTATGCTTATCTGCAGCATAAAGGTGAAAAGTCCTTCAAGGACATTCTTTTCTTTGTGAAATAATGCCTAAAAATAAACAACTGTTTTGAAAAATGTCATTGAATCAAAGATTTTAAAAATTGCTATAAGTTACTATATACAAGGCAATTCAATAATTCTGACCACATTGTATTGATTTCAGACCTATAAAATCTAGTGCATGTGCCAATACTAGCTATTAATCTCAGTGATTCAACTTCACTTCTAAACTTTTGAAGAGATAAAAAAATTGGGGTTTAAGACAAATTAAACGTTAGTCATTTTTGTATAGTTCCAATCTGTCATAATTGGTCCAAGATCGAGAATTGTGTCACAGAGAACATACTCAGAGATTTTTAAGATAGAGTTATCAAAAAATATTTCATTAAAAATGCATATCAGGCACATTCCTGTTTGTTTAGCCAAAACAGAAAAAAATGGTTATTTTCCTGTTTTCTAAAATTTTCATAGTTTTTTAGCCTTACCTACATAGCAGTCTAACAAGATGATACAAAACTAAATAATCCAGAGTAATGTTTACCTCTCAGAGGACTCATTTTTTATGTTATTAATACTGCATATTGTCGTGGTTTTACCA
>VYZS01099239.1:36056-63232 GCA_013400695.1 Neodrepanis coruscans | reverse complement strand
GTTGCATTTAGATTACACAAAACTGTGTTCCCCTTTCCAAAGAGAAGAGTAAACAAGGATACATTGGTAGTTACACCAACTGCAAGAAGCCATTTGCTGGAACAGGTAATGCACATTTCACTCAAAGACTTTCAAAACCCACTAGAACTCTGAAGAACGTAAGAGTTTTTATCCCACAAAACTTTCTACTGAGGAATTTCTCAGCTCTGCACGAGAACTGGGAACCACCCTTTCTGTCACCAATAGCTGCCCCAGTAACTTTCAGAAGTGAGGACAAGTAGGGTACACCCAGCCAGAGTCTCAGCCCCCAGGAATCAGAAATAGGATTTCCCTCTATCACAGTCAAGTGGCCAAGCCCCTGGATTGTTATTTATGCAGAATTTCTCCACCTCTGGCTTCCAGAAAGTCTGCCTGGGACTTAAGCCATCCTTCAGCCAACTTAAACATCACTGAAACTGGTAGATTCATAATGGAATATTGACTGGTGTGGGCTAAACTCCAACTCAGCCACTAGCAAATGGACTGGCAGCTCTTCTCTTCCATACTGCAATTCAAAGGGTATGCCAGAGGGGAGGAAAAAAAATCTAATCTGAGTACTACACCTCCAAACCTAATCGACTCCCCCCTAAACCATTTTACACACTCTTGTGGCAAAAATACAGTAGTGAAACCCAATCTCCTTTTAAAGGAATTTCTCTAGCTGAAAAAAAAAAAAAGTCTTTACCTTCCAACAAATCATAACACCATTGGTCACCATTTGAGGGCCTGACTACAGGCAGTGCTTTATTATGGTGTATATATATATATTTAAAAAGCACTACAATACAGATGGAAGAGTTGTCTTTAAGCTGCATTTCTGACCACACTACTATATAAGACAAGCTTTACAGTTTGCAGACTTGCTCAAGATTAAGAGTTCTTTTGTATTTTACAGTCTTCAGATTCATTTACATCTCTGTTTAGACAATGCTAAGAAACTCTAGTATTACATGCATTAGATATTCAGTGTTATTTACTAAATACTCATACAGTTTTACCCAACACCATTTATTTTGAGCTCCTGCTTATCACGGGCTGGCAGTGTAATTTCAGTCTGAGCAGGGAGAACAATCAGTCTCACACCGGCTCCTTGTGATTTGTATTGACATAAGACTATTCATCCATCCCAAAGCAGTTTTCATCACCCAGCCCTGAAAAAATCAGCCATTTTTAAACCTGAAAGCCATTTTGTTCTACAAATCCATCAGTCTCCTCTGGTGGCTGGTGACACAGCCCTACCAGCCCAAGGAAACCAAAAAGGGTGGGAGGCTGTAAAGGAAAAAGCCCTGCAGGCAGGTCAGCGTCAGCCAACAGAAGATTAAGCATCTCTCCTTTGTCAGAGAAGAGGAAAGAAAGACAAAGTATCTTTCAGCTTAAATACGGTATTTGCAGTACATAAAGATAAATCAGGACTTGTTTAATAGCAAGTACTATTTTAAGAAAACAGAGCCCCCAAGTTACTCTTTTCCTTACCTGGCTACTCCATAGCAAGGGATCCTAAATTTCAAGGTCACAAGATGTCTCAGTTTCATGTCAGACAATTACCTTCCTACAATAACCAGCTCAAAAAAAAAATACTCTGGGTGTCAGAAACTAATAGAGCACAGGCTACCAGATTACATCCTCTCCTGTACCTGCCCACCCCCCTTTCTCAATATGTCTTTGTATCCCCCAATTTCACCCTCACCCTGCCCAGGTGGTGACTTTTACAGCAGCTGTTTCTCATCCCCCCTTGATCCCAGCCAGTGCTGCAATTAGCCCTTCGTTAGCTTTGCACAAGGGCAGCTGGGGATGTTGTTCCTCCTCCAAAGCCTTCATGCTGCAGCCTGTGTGTGGAAAGGAACTCGGTATCTATCATCTGCCTGCTGTCACTGGAGTTTACTGTCCAGTGCTGGCTGACACTGGCAACACCACTGTCCCACTGTGGGTACAGGCACCTCATGCACTCTTTCTTTGCCACAGGGCCCCCACGCTTCAGGAGCAAACACTCTCGTTGTCAGAGTGCACTCGCAGACGAAGTTGTGGTGGCAAGAACATGTTTTCTGCGGAAGAAACACATTGCAGGAGAGCCCTGAGTGAACTCCTTGTCATCTTTCATAAGCCCTGAGGCGTGTGTTTTGTTAGCAGAGTAGATAACAAGATGCTTACAGCACCGTGTGTAATTAGGAAAAAAATCTACACTGTGAAATGGTAGTGCTGTCACAAGTGAGAATCAGATAAGCACGTGTGAATCCTTCATAAACTCAGTCATCCTTCTTGTTACCAACAAGGCAAATCCGAAACCAGCTGCTGTGCAACTGGAGCATATTTGGGAAAGAGCTGGGCAGGGTCTCCCCAACTCTGATGGGAGAGGCCATGCGAGCTCCACTTGTTGAGCCTCGGGGAAAAACCAGTTCCAGGGTGGCACAACAGCTTTCCCCCCCGAAAACTACAAGGTGTTTATTGAGAAGATGGATCTGGGCTCTTTACTCAGATGCTTTGTGAAGGAAAAGGGATATAAAGTGAAAAACAAACAAAATAAAAAAACACACCAAAACAAAAAAAAACCCAACCCTAATGTATTTTAGATACCCGGAGTCCTTGGAGGTGTTCAAGTCTGGCAAATCCTTGAGAGAGCTCTGATGTGGATTTTGTGCGACCCTGCTTTGGGCAGGGGACCCCCGCGGGCCCTCCTGGCTGGAGTGTCCCTCTGATNAGGCGTGTGTTTTGTTAGCAGAGTAGATAACAAGATGCTTACAGCACCGTGTGTAATTAGGAAAAAAATCTACACTGTGAAATGGTAGTGCTGTCACAAGTGAGAATCAGATAAGCACGTGTGAATCCTTCATAAACTCAGTCATCCTTCTTGTTACCAACAAGGCAAATCCGAAACCAGCTGCTGTGCAACTGGAGCATATCTGGGAAAGAGCTGGGCAGGGTCTCCCCAACTCTGATGGGAGAGGCCATGCGAGCTCCACTTGTTGAGCCTCGGGGAAAAACCAGTTCCAGGGTGGCACAACAGCTTTCCCCCCCGAAAACTACAAGGTGCTTATTGAGAAGATGGATCTGGGCTCTTTACTCAGATGCTTTGTGAAGGAAAAGGGATATAAATTGAAAAACAAACAAAATAAAAAAAACACACCAAAACAAAAAAAAAACCCAACCCTAATGTATTTTAGATACCCGGAGTCCTTGGAGGTGTTCAAGTCTGGCAAATCCTTGAGAGAGCTCTGATGTGGATTTTGTGCGACCCTGCTTTGGGCAGGGGACCCCCGCGGGCCCTCCTGGCTGGAGTGTCCCTCTGATCCTACCAAGCAGCCGAGTCCTTCCCAGAGCCAGGCAGACGGCAGCCGCTGGATGTCACTCTGCGCTCACCGAACAGCGCTGCAAACAAGGGATCAGATCCCATGGCAGCGGGAAGGCTTTCTCACTTACAAGTTTCATACTTGGAGTAATGACTTAGGAGTATCGCAATTCCTCAAAGACATCCCGAGAAGTACACAACAGGTTAGTTTAAAAGCTTCTGAATCCCCACCTAAGGTTGAAAACTGAATACTGGCTACAGCCAAATAGATGCCATGAGTTGAGTGCATTTTGAAGCCACACCAAGAGGTCTACACAACCTTGTTTAAATGCAAACCTGACATACACATCAAGCTGTGCGTATATTTCCCCTATGCTGTGATAAAATGAACAGAAACAGACTGTGAGATCTTGTCAAGTGTTCACACCACTGAAACAATAATGGTGAAACTGCTGTGATTTCCACAGAGAAACTACAAGGACAATAATCACTGCAGGGGAAAAAGAAAGATTCTAGAAAATCAAAAGCATCCTCCACTGCCTCCTAGCATAATATTGATTCTCCTCTCCTCCTGAAAGTCAGCTCCAGTTTATTTCAGTCAGCTACACTGCAGAATGAACACTGAGGGGTCTGAATGCCAAGCTGTGTTGTTCCAAAACGAGCTTCACTTCACCTAAGAATGCAAAATGCAGGAAGGAGATCTGAGTTTAGTGTCAAAACTATTGATCTTTAACTGTCAACTTCACATTAATAGTGCTGCCAACTGCAAGCACTCTAAAGTTCCCTACAGACATCCTGTGCTCCCCTGCCATTTCTCCCTTCCCTGCTATCCCCATGTTTCATTGTACAAGTCTGGGATCATTTTGTTTACCTTCAGTGCCAATATTATCACACTTGCCTACATTTGTGAAGGGTAGAAACTGAGTTGTTTCTCTAAAAACAGGAGAGGCTCTTTTTTTTTTTTTCTTTTCTTGTAGCAATCAGCCTTAGCAATGGTAATTTTAAGTTATCAAACGTTGTGAAAAATAATGAAAATTGCCATACTGAAAAAACCCAAAGTGCTGATTTGATTCTAGTGAATGAATGATAGCTGAGGAACATTCTGCATCTTCTCTAGAGTTAGAAGACCACATCAGGCTCAACATCTTACACAGTCAAGAGATTGCCCTCAGAGAGGCAATGGACATAGACATCAAGAATTGCTTCATTCCTTCTATCAGCTCCCTAACAAATGAAGTCACAATTCTTGTCTGGACAACTTAAAAAAAAAGATCTTGCCAAAAAGTTATGTCATGGAGCTAGAAATTTATCTGGTGTATTGTACCAGAGTTCAGATTGTAGCATAGGTCACCAGTGCTTGTGAGATGACAGTTTTACACAATGTAAATGTATAACACAAGTACCTGTGACATTGTGCAGACAAAAGGTGCTATAAAGCTTCGCTGGATTGGAGACCATCCAACAGTTGCACATTAGAGACTGAATTCAGCAGACAAGTAGCTTTGCCAGTACAATGCTTCCCTTCCTCACAGCCTGATGCTTTATGAAAACCACAAAGTGGACCCTTGTCTTACTTTCCTCAGAGTTAGATTTTCAAGTAGCAAAGACAGACTTTGATGCCCTTTGCAAACTTGCAAAGTTATTCTTCTGAAGAGATCACTGAGGAACAGGGTCTCTGATGGCAGCCAGGGAGAATGCAAAGAGGAATAAATATACACTACCAACATTCTGCCACAATGCCCAAAGTCATAGCAGGCTGTTTTTCAGTGAGACTCCAAACACTGCCCTTTGTGCAACCTCAAAAAGGATAATATATGTGCATATACTCCCTGCTGTATACATCCTGCACTGAAAGTATTCTCCTCTCAATTGTTGTTTTGCTGTCCACAGCTCACACAAGCTGGTTACAGAGCAAACAGGAGCTGAAACCAGCTATGTCTGCAAGTTTTATTTTCCAAGGACTTGGGTTAAGGATTAAGTGAAATGTCAAGAGTATAAACACTGATCTTGTTTCATATTGCAGAATGTCCAGTTCTGGCCTGCATTGTAAGTGAAGAAGAAAAGATAGTATCTTTGTGGAGAAATGTATATAAAGCTTTTTACATTTTCCTCTTCTACATCATTGTAGAACTGGGTACATTAGTAACTCTAAACAATTATATGAGATGATGATTTAAGAAAAAAATAGTATTTTTCAATAGCAAGTACTAAACTTCACCTCACAATTTTTATGCACAGCAATTTAATGTATTTTGTGTTGCTTGCAAACACATATTGCTATCCTGATACATGATATCCTGGTACTCACAGGTTCTATCATGTGTCCAGGAGTAGGAGGTGTTCCCACTACACACCAGGCCTATCTAAAATGGACACGTGGAATTGCAAACACCTCATCTTGGAAAGCTGTGCTGAGTGGAAACCATCCAGCTAAAAAAATTACAAATTTTTGTCTAAAAAGTAACTATTTGATGATAGAGAACCCTGTCAGAGATCTTTGACAAATGCAAGTACTGCTAGCTCTAAAGTGTTCAGTCATCCAAACTGGCCAAAATTGTGAAATTTTACCTAAAGATTTCAGTTTCTGAGACTGAACAGAGGCTGAACACCACCTTCAGCCATGGGCATGTTGTAACACTGACACATCTTCCTGCTCTGTGGGGCAGGAGGCTCAGGCTGTGGCCTCTATCACAGGCGGAGAGACAGCCAAGGGCTGAGCTGGAGAGGACCAGCCCTGGTGGCCACAAAGATGTTCCAAGGCCTGGAGCACCTCTCCTGTGAAGACAGGCTGAAAGAGCTGAGCTTGTTCAGCCTGGAGAAGGGAAGGCTACAGGGAGACATTACAGCAGCTTTTCCATACTTGAAGGGAGTTTATAAGGGACAAACTTCTTACTAGGGCCTGTTATGATAGGACAAGAGGTTTTAAAATGAAGGGGGTTCATTTAAGTTAGATATAAGGAAGTTTTTTGCAAAGAATGTGGTGACACTACAGCACAGGTTGCCCAGAGAGGTGATGGATGCCTCATCCCTGGGAACATTAAAGGTCAAGTTGGACAAAACACTGAGCAGTCTGATCGAGTTGAAGATGTCCTTGTTCTTTGCAGGGGGTTGGACTCAATGGCTTTTAGAGGTCCTTTCCAACCCAAATGATTCTATTGTCCTCCTGGCTCAGAGACAAAGTTTCAGCTTGAAAATAACCTGTATCAACACACACAATAGGTGAGAGACTCTTTTTGACACACTGCTAAAGCCTGTGTTTAGTTACTGGTGATTTCACAGTTGTTAGATAGCTCTTGCAACCAAAAAGATTTATTCCAGCAAGTCACAGATGGCTCATGAAAGGAAGGCATTTTTTAATAGCTAATACATGGTGTAAGGTTCTGGCAGGAATATGCAGGTCAAGATCACACATTTCATCCCATTCAAAGTATATTTATACCACAGAGACTTCCAGCAATTCAAAGGCTGTCAGCTTTATTAACAAATAGCAAAGTATACACAGGTAAAAAACTTCTAAAGAACAAATCCTATGTGGGACTATACCCCAGTCCCAAATCACTCCCTTTAAGTGAAAATTTTCTTGGTTTGAAAAAAGATTACTTGTTTCACCAACATCTATTAGAGGAAGGGCTGTGTGTTCAGGGAGGGTGCCCAGGTTTCCTCCTGTCAGCTTTCCCTGGTAGCAGCCAAGAAATTGCCTGACTGCTTTCAGTGCTATTCACAGAAGAAATCGATGTCCTGAAAAAGAGAGTTAAAAAGAAAGATGTTTTGAGATTACTGAAGGATTAGCATTCCTTTAACCCCCCCCCCGAAGGTACAGGAATAAATGCAAACATAGAATATATTATAATATACACAAAGTACACCGTAATATATTCAAAGGATTCTGGAAAAGAAAAAGGCCTTTTGACTCCTTTTGCATAGCTCAGATAATTTATTCCTGCCTTCAATTCTTAAAATTAATTAGACAATACCCCCTTCTTCCTTAATTTCAAACAATTCCTTTATCTCCCTTTTCTTTGTTCTGTGTTCCTGTATCCATACCTGGATTGATTAGTCATATGTAACTCTTTATCCTTGAACAATTCCTAATCCCACATGAAAAGGATGGCTCAGACTGAGGCTATGCAGTACATTTGTCATGGAGAAATGTTGACTAGAAAATAAATGCCAGCATTCTGCTTGAAAACTTCTGGCATGGAATAGACTTCCAGAGCACATTGCTTTCTTCCTGCTTTTATCTCATATGCCTACTTGGATCTTGATTCTGCCACAGGGAATTATCACACTGTGGTGCTCATTTACATTAGAGCAGTGTATCCCACAGAGCTGCCCACTGCAAGCAGGAGACAAGGAGCTGCTGGAGAACAGCTGCTTACTGGTAATGAGAGTACTCTCATCTTAGCCAGCACATGGCCAATTTTAAAGTGATTGAGGGAAGGCAGGCAATCCAACACCACTCTGTAGTACACACAGCCCATTGTGTTCAGGCCATTGTATTCAGTTTGATTCAACGGTTCCAAAGTAGCAGCACTGAGAAAATATCTCCAAAGCTTTATTGCTCAAGCAGCAATCAACAGGCATGGATTACCCAAGTGCTGCACAAAAGGATGCTGAGAGAAGTTCACAGGCAGGTTTATTATAGCAAGGTCTGCAGCTAATGGCATACATTGACTCTAACAGTGAAAGCTACTTTTTGAGAGTGGGAAAAAAAAATAAAAGGAGGGTCAGAGACACAGAGGCCACCAGACTGATGTTCTCTTTCAGGCTTCTCTCCAGTGCAGCAGGTGCCTCCCTTAATGCTTTTCCTATCAGTCATTCCTTCACATAATGCCATCAGAATAGGGGCTGGATGCTGACTCATGGTTTAAGCTTTGGGCATCCTCAATCTCCTTATAAATGGCAACTCCTTCCTAAGACAGCCCAGCACAACACCAATATTGGGCTTTGCAGGTGCAAGGGCAGGAAAGGCCCTTGGCTTGGGGGAAGGTTACAGAGCTACGAGCAAGAGACCAGTTCTGACCTGCAGACAGAAGGGTGGTGGCATCTACAGAGGTGTGCAACACCAGCTCTGTATGAAACAGCCCCTTTAAGGGATATTTCTGGTGCAGGCAGCATGCCCATACACAGTTGGGTCAAGATGTGCTACAGACTGTTTTAGATGTGAACAAAGAGTCAGATCCTCAAGGTCACATCTGCAATGTATAGCTGAGATCAGTAGAACACGAAGAACATCTCTGTATCACCCTTTGTCTTCATCAAAATGTTACAGCACAGCAAGAATGTGAAGGAAGGATGAAGGGACTGGAAGCCTGTGTCAATAGTTTTGTGAAAGAAAATGACTTTCCAATTAAAACCTAGTATTGCAGCCTGACAATGTTCCATTCTGGACCCTGAGTCAGCCTGCAGGCCAAGGCAGTGCTTTAACCTACCTCTGCCCCCAGTTCAGTTGCCATGCAGCAGAGCTGTCATATCATTGAGAAAAGAACTTAGAAACATATTTTAGTCATTCTTTCATGTTCTTTGACTAATTAATTGCTGCAACACTTCTGAGCCCAATTCAGAATAACCCAATGCAGTGTCAAGAAAAGTAATCACTTATCTGAGAGGTGCATTTCCTCAAACAGACCTTGTCTGACACATTATAACACAAATCTTCACAACTACTAACACAAAAAAAATTTCATTTCCTCTGTATTAATCAAATCCATCCAATAATCTGGACCTAGGATTAAAGATTCCAGATACAATTTCAAGATTGACACACTAATTATATTTTCCCATGGGCTGCAAATGTATAGTGAAATATTCAGTATGGATAAAGGTGAGGTAAACCTACCACTCAATTTAGTTTAAAGCACAGAAATAAGCTACCAGTAGCATTAGTTGTAAGCCAAACCTCACCATCCTGTGAGTAAGGACCCTCCTCTTCCACTCCTCTGTGAACTGTTTCAGATATTCAGTAAAAATATGCATTTTCTGGTGTAGGAGACACTACTGTACATCATCAGGGACAACCATCCTTTCAGAAATGCAGCCTACTTACTCACAGAACAATGATGAGTTTCCCAAACCTTTTAAATTCAGCTTTTTGACCATTTTTCCATTAACGTTGTAATGAGAAAGCAAGTATGCTCTCAGCAGTCACAAGTGTTCCATCTAAATATACAATTACTACAAGGTGCACATCACTGAAGCTCACAGCACAATATCCAGGCTCTAAAAAGGAAAGTCTGGAGTAAAAAGTTTGGAGTAAAACCTACAGTCATGAAGGAATACTATTCAAATCAACAGGAACTCTAATAGGATCAAGCTCTTACTGCAGCACTTGTAACGTCTGCAGTATCAGAGCTTATGTTGGGGATTTTATTGAGGCTATTTGCCTGTGTAAAGGCCCAAAGATTGGATCCCTAAGCATCTGTGACATGCTACAATCAACTGCCACAATCATGATTTGTTTTTACAGCAAATTAGCATTACATTGCCAAGTATAATTATATAGCCAGCTGGGCTTTGGCAAATTCCTTACCGTTGTAGGAACAGTCTTATTTGCTTCTTGATAGACATGTTGTTCTGAGACTAAACTGCTAGGGAAATAACCAACTGTCCCCATATGGTCTTCATACTGTTCTCCATAAACCTTCAAGCAAGGAGATGTATGATTAGGTACCTTAAAACAACCCTCATCTGGTTCGAGCTGGTTTATTACTTAGTCAAAAGGAGTTACCAGTAGTGTTCTCACTCTGGTTTTTACATTCCATAGGTTCCAATCAGCTGGAGGTGGAAATAAACCATGAACAGAAGTTCTGATCCAGGTATACATTTTTTGAGTAAATTAATACTGCTTATAACTATAACTGAATTTTTTTTTCATAAATACAAGTAATATTTGTTTCCCTTAAATTTAAAGAGTTTTATGACCAACTTCCTCCTCCATAGTTTCAGCAAACAGCCACAGAAAAGAACTGTCAAGCCCTTCTGTTAAGGTTCAGCTCAGAACTACCACATAGTTATTGAAGGTATTTTATCTTAAGAAATAACACCCTCAAGCCTCTTCAATAGTTTAAGTTTAAACATTTACTTTTAAAACTAAGTTGCTGCTTTAAACTCCACAATAGCTCAGCATTGGCATCCATTTCTTAACAGAAATGTGTTAATCTACTTCTAGTTTGTTCATATACACAAGGATCTCCTCTTACACTTCCAGCCCAGAATTCTCCAGAGTCTTTTTCTTTCACTAGTTTTGAATAAACATAAATCAACTGGCCCTTTTTAATATTAATGAATCTGCAGTCTGAAGCATTATAATCCTCTTCTGCTCTGGCAAGGGAAATGGTGTCTAGGAAAGAAAAAAAAAACAACAAAAGAATGAGATGGAGTATTTAAATATGGGCATAATTTTAGAGAAATACAAATGCATGTGGGCTTGTATGCACATAGGTAAAGCTATTTACACAGATAAAAGTAGGTTATCTAGAAATTAGTAGAAGTCTTCCAGAATTTGTTTCTGCTCATTTTGATATTTTGCAAAGGAACAGCTTAAGAATGTGCCATTTCACCACAAAGTTACAATCCCTCGCTCTACACTCAACTTTCACTTAAATGAAAAATGTCCTTTACAAAACCCATTTTGCAGTAAAATTGCCTGTGACATTCAACATTACCCTCCCTTTTAGAGCTGACCACTCCACTTTTAAAGTTGACAAGCCAATGCAAACATAACAGCTAAATAAGCAGAGTTTCCCCTCACTCTACCGCCTCCAAACTCCACCGTTACTTTTGAGACCATTTTGACCTCAAAAATAAAGCAAATTTACTCACAGACACAGTTGTCATCAGCACACAGCTTCTTGCTGGCAAGCTTGTCCATAAAAACTCCAGTTGCAAGAGGACACATTAATCTGAGACACAAAAGTAAAACCACCAAATAAACACTTCGCGTCATCTTCCTTCACTGCAGGGCTGGTCGAGTGAGTGCCAGGTCCAGCAATCCCAGTCTTTTATGGAAGAGGCAGACACCTGGACAAACACACTGGGCCAATAGGAAAGGGCTGGGGTGACATTCCACCTCACCAGAGGAGCTGAAGGCAGGGAGAAGATCCCAGGGTCCACTCCCGGCATGGAATCCCCTCCCAAAGCCACTCTGCATTAACATTTCAATCAGCAACTGTATTATTTAAACAAGGCTAAGCCTTTCTTGAGTTGTCTGCAGCCTTAATCTTACCTCAAGCAAAGTTTGAGAAGGAAAATTAAGTCAGAGCCTGGTAAGCAGCAAAGGAAATTACATCCTTCCAAATCCTCCTGTCCTTCATTTTCACAAATGCTCATTGACAAGAATTGCTGGACCATAAACCCTCAGTGGCAGAGATTCCCCTGTTTCCATCTACAGAAAGGGCCTACTGGGACCCCAACAGATGGATGCCATGTAAACAAATCATCAGGGAGTTGCAATACAGTAGAAAGGCTTTGCAAGTCAGCAATTCAAATTTGAAATTTAAAAGAAGTTCAAGCACCACATACTTGTACAGGTAAGATCCCTCCATGGGGAGATGCAGTGAGAGCAAACACACAGGTCATGCCAGGACAGCAAGAACTTCCCCTTTTTTATGTAACTGAGCTCGGCTGAGGGTTTGCNCCTTTTTTATGTAGCTGAGCTCAGCTGAGGGTTTGCAGTGGCACTCAACAGTCCACAGGCTGATTTAAAAGGTCCTATTTGGAGAGGACACCTAGAATTCCTCTACCTTCCCCAAAATCTTGTCCTGGCATACAGGAAGCAAGATCTGCAGGGCACACTTTAATTAAAGCAGGTGCAGACACATGCACAAAAGGACCCCCCCATCAGAGCTGCTGTAATTCACAGCACAGCTGTGAAGCTCTGGAAAGCTGGTCTGGATCAGCCTTTTGAAGTGACCAAGCAAGTTTGGAATTCCCAAATTGCACTCCAGTGCTTCCCAAATCATGGGGAGGCCTGAAGAGCTGTTGACAGCTCTCAGTCCACAGGCAGAGCAGCAGAAACTGTGAGCTATCATCAAAAATCCCATACTCTCTTTTAAAGAACATCTTACAACCCCCAGCACCACCTTCCCATCAGAGCTGACTTCATCACATTCTCCTCTAACCTTCCAGCTCCTTACTCCTTCCCCCAAATTCCCACATGTAGTGTCTACTTTCCTTGGCAGACAGCTCCAGACCCTTGGAAGTGAATAAAGGTGAAGAGCAATGGTAGTGTCATGTACACAAACTAGTGGGATACAATGACAGCATAATTAATACCTAAAGAATTCAGATTGCAGAAGGGAACCCAAAAGGCTCATGATGGAATAACCATCACTTTTGTTCCCTTACAGGCACAATGAAACTATTTCCACTTGCAAGTATTAGAATGCTTATTAGAATACACCCACAAAAACACTAAAAAGAATGGAAAAAATACATATATGGAGATAGGACATTAATTGAGATGACTATGGAAGGGACATAATTTTGCAATATATTCTGGGAGCAGAAGATGAAAATTCAATTTTTCAGGTCTTGTGTACAAAATAGTGGCTTATGTTGCCACATACAAAACACTACAACTTTTTAAAGTGATTTTTAACCATTTAAAAACATTTAAAGCGGTTACAAGTCACAATAACACATCTCAATACTTCACTGCATCCAGTGTATTTCGTGTCACATGAGACCTGTAAATGTTTTTTAACAAATGAGAAAAGAAAGTAAAACAAACCCAGAAGCACTAGAACAGGAAAAGCCTGCCTAGAACCCAGTAACTTTTGTGTCTTCTGGGCACTTGCTTCTACTGCCAGCTATCAAGACAAAACCAAATTGAACAGTGCTGTCAAACTGCAAACAATTTCCACTCATACCTGAGGAAAAAAAAAACCCACTAAGTCATTATTCCTAAGTGACAAAATTATTCTTGCTGAAAAAGCAACTGTCCCCTTGATAATGAGGCTGAAGACTGAGTGCTGAATATGCTGGCATTTAATATTCCTGGTCACACGTTTTGCTCTGGAAAGACAGCTATTTTTCAGCACTCACTTGTGAGAAATGAGTGTCACTTTGAAAGTAGTTAAACTTAATAAACCCCTGAAAGACTAATCAATAACAAGACAGATTTGAGAAAAATACATGGCTTGAAAACAGCATATTTGTACTTTATTTTATAAAAATTAGTATTTCAACAGAAAAAGTTACTATCCCATAGATCTGTGGAAATCCCTATGTCTGTCCTGGTCACTGTGGCAATTTTACACGAGTCTTACTTGTTCTGCAGAGAACAGCAAACATGCTGATCAAAACAGCATGCTTTAAAAAAAAAAACAACAAACAACCACAGAACTCCTTTACAGGAGCACCTGGCTATTTTTTTGCATAAGTGATTTTCATGGCATGAGATGGAGTGATCTTGAATCCTTGGAGAGCATCTCGGGCAGCTCCTGCTTGATTCTCGTTTTCAAACTCCACAAACGCGATGTCGTGGCGCCCGGGCACCAAACGAACTTCTTTGAAGCCAGGAAACCTTTAAAACAAGGTGAGAGACAGTATTTGTTATCTTGGGAATACATCTCTCTGCTGTAGCCATAAGGCCTTTTCATAAGCATCTACTACTTCAATGGTTCTTACTAATGAAAGATTTAAATTGAAGGGGTTTACATGTCCAATCCTTAGAACTGTGGCTCAATTAAGGATCATCACGTGGAAGTAGTTTAATCAGTCTTGTACTCACACAGGAGCAATCAAAGCCAGTTTTAAAACTGCTCCTGCTGTCCTAAAGTCTTTAAGATTACAGTCACTTAAATCCAGTGCAGATTGATAGCAGACAAATTACACAATCAAAACCAGCTACGAAAAAGATCCGATTTGCTTTTCTGAACCAAGTCATCAGCACTGACATCTGTAACCCTGGCAGTGAGACAAAGAACTGAAATACCTTCAGAAGAAGCTCTTATTTCTAAAAAGTCAGCTTGCCAACTGAGAAAACACACACAGGTAACAGAAGAATTCGAAGGACAAGCCTTTCTGTGCAAAACTTACTGGTTGAATAACATGGACAGCATCATCTCATTTGTCTCCTCAGGCAAGTTATTAAGGAAAAGGATATAGTTTGGTGGGTTATCAGGCACCTGCAACAACAGAAGATCAAAGCTCAGAGGATTATACACAGTTATCTCTGCATCTGTCTGCATGATTACTTGAAACATGACTCACATACCCTCAGTTTTGCTCATAACATTCTAGCTGGGCTTCAGAAGGCCTTCATTAACATCCACACAGAACCCCTTGGCTTTTACAATGATGTGTTAATTTGGAGAGGTTCTTATTTCCACGAAAATCACAGTAACATATTGTCTTAGAGGCCACATTTAAACTCAACAGCTGACACTGCCATACTCTCCACACCCAAGTGCCCAAGGAATGGCTGGAGTGCTGTCCAAGACACTTTCACTGCAAGAACCTGTGAAAGACTCACATCCTTCTGGAAGAGCAGAAGGAAGCCAAGATGAACACCCTGCTCATCTGCAGTGCTACCAAAATACTGAATATCTCTGGGCAACCAAAACCCATAAAAACCACATTCAGCACTACAGTGCTCAATTCAAATTTATTAATTAGGAACCAAATTAGTTTTAAAGCTTTAGTCTTTAACAGATTTGCCTGCTACTGTGAATTTGTAGCCATCCACCAGACACAAGGCTGAGTTGCTATTTGTGGACACTGGAATCTCTAAAATCATCAAGTACATTATAAAAATAAAAATCAACTGGACACCACAACTTTAAATACCCTAATAATGGTGCCAAGTAAGTTAAAGCCTCAGCAGAACAATATCCTTCAACTGCCATTAAAAAAATAAACTTCTGAAGTTCAAACAAATACCCAAACACTCTGTGTTGTGCTTCAGTGTGAACTGACATACACACATTGTGCCTGAAAATCCAGAGTGGGAGCAAGACCTTTTTCCTTGTGGATTATTTACTCAAGGAAGAGAAGTGGGGCAGGGCAGGCAAAGATATTCTTCTATAGTATTTGTCTACTGCAAACCCTGGCTCTTTAGCACCTTCCTTTCTAACAAACACACATGAATCATTTGGGAGGTCACTGAGTAGATGAGATAAGTGAAGTTGTTGCTACATCTCCACACAATCCTCTGGAAAATGAGACACTTATGAGGGAAAAGAAAAAGTGAACAACTCAAGACTCCTCAACTACCAAACTCCTCAACCTCAGTCTCCTGAAAGGAAGTTTTTAGGCAGACATTCTGGCACCCTGTGATGTCTTCCTTTTCCTTATCTACTGCTAGAATGAAATGAGTTAAAGGGAATTTATTAGCAATGAAAAAAAATTAAGAATTCTTCAACTGATACTAAGCACAGTCCAAATGTAAGAATCCAGTAAGATTTGATAATAGTGCTGTTTTATGTATAATAATAAGAAACTGCAGATTCTCATTTCCTGTCAACCAGAAACAGCAAAAGGAGGATTTCTTCTGTTTGTTTGTTGTGATTTAGCTGTTTAGCAAACATCTTGCTGAACAAAAAGGAAGCTGTAAAATATATCCTCAAGTTTCCATTCATAACAAACCTATTATTCATAGGCAGTAATTTCAAACATTAGTGCTTTCAGTTGCAAGAATAAAAAGAGAATTACCTGATTTTGTGGGGCAGTCCCTGGGGCATTGGCTGAATTCTGTGTTGCTCCCTGTAAAGTAAGTACAAAATAGCTTTACAAAGCTGCTCTGTTAGAAACACATAAGCACACACATGTTTCTGTACAAGTCAAGAGGTATGTTAAGGTTTGAAGCTACTGGGAGGAACTGGTCAGATGCCTTGATGTTCTCTGTTCTACCTCAGGACAAAAATTACAAAACGGTAGTTTAGGGCAGGCCAACCTTTATTTGGGATATATTCCAAGATAAATCCTTTCCAACTGTGAATGAATTCTCTTGTTCCCATTTACCATTCTTCAGTGCTTGCAGGGCAAACAGGGCTTTAAAGCACTGAAGGGAAAAGGTGGTTGAGCACTTCTATAACCAGCCCCCATTCTTTCAATTTCTACAGACTGCTCAAGACCACAAGGTATCAACAAACCCCAATTTAGGAATTGAAAAGTACCAAAAAGAACAACATTTAGTCCTAAAAAAATATTTAAACCAGCTTTTGCGTTTGCTTGTTTTGTTCTTTTTCAGACAGAGGAGCAGCCTACCTGGATCACCTTTTTATTTGGTGCATTTGCTGACTGCTCCAGAGTTTTGGCCTTCTTCTTCTCCTTCCTTTTTTCCTTATCAGCAAAAGTCCCACGCATTTTAGAGATGATGTCAGAGTCTGTTTTTGCAACCTGAATACGCTTTTCAAAAGAAAAGAGAAGAGACAAACCCAGCACATTTTGCAGTTAGGAACAATGAACATTTGTGTCACTTCTATTAAATGTGTATTTACACTTTTTTGGCAGGAATTTCTTCTATTACACATACTGTTGTAAACTGTAGGTTTATATGATTAGAGTATCTAATTCTCATAGTTAATTCTGAACACAATTACAGAACTCCAGGGAAAAAACCCTAATATGGAAATTACTGATTTTGGCTCATTGAAATCAGAATTCTTCCAACAGCATCCTTTAAACACCTGTCAAAGTAACATGTACACAGGGATACAGGGCATTGACAAAACTGGCATGAGCTTCTACTAAAAGTGTGAGAGGTTCCAACCCCCCTTAAAACAGGGTTAACATTTGACAGTGATTTCTCAGAGCTCTGCAGAAAAGTGAGTTCAGTAAAACTCAATACTTCTTAAACAGAAAGGCAAGTTCCTGCCTGAATCCAAACAGGACTGGATAAACTGTGCCAGGAGCACAGCAGAGCTGCTTTGCTGACCAAGGCCCCCCAGTGCAATACTATCACTATTATTTTTATTATTATTATTATTCTTTATGCACACAACCCTGCTCGTTTTCCTCTCAGAGATCACCCCAACACAAAACCACACAGCAGCTGAAGATTTTTGTAAAATGCTCTTGTCTGGTGCTTAGATAAGAGCAAGCAGGCTGCAGGCAGTGTGCAAAGAGGGAAGTACACATGAGAGCTTATGATGCCTCAATCTTTTCATTTCTCAAAAAACTCTTTAAGGATAAACTGCAGGACTGAGCCTGCACAACTCTGTGTTAAGGATTTCATTAGAGAATCTTGAAGGTGGTAATGAAAACAGCTCCTGGCTCAGCAGCACAACTCTCTCCAGTGCTCAAAGCCATGAGCTGAAAGCCAGTGATGTGCCCATCCACCACTGAAGTCGTGGGGCACCTGCACCTATTGTTACACCTCACCAAGAGTTGTAGAGTTAAGAGACACCTAATCACACAAGCAGGCAACAATGTGTCAATTATTCTGCATGTTATCAAGGACTCTACTAAATCACAGCCTATCAATCAACCAGCAGAGTGTTTACTTCACTGAAGTCATGCTGAAGTGCAGTTACTTGGGTTTGGTGGCTGCAATTAAGTGGAACTAGACACCAATTAAAAAAAATAAATCAACTGCTCACATCTGGAAAGCAAAACTGTGGAGATCTTCTCCCTCCTCACTGTTACCCCAAAAAGGAAACATCATATTCCATCTATTCATTATGACTCCAATGGTAGTTAAGGTTACTCTACATAAAGTAACTAAAATCACCCAGTTTTAATAAATTTACAGAATTAATGTAACTGGTTCAATGGATGACACGATGAGTAAAATGGAAGTATTTAAGACCATAAAAAATACAATCCAGCAGGGAAAACCAAAAAGCCACCACTCAGGAAGCCCAAATGCTCAGTTCAGCCTCTGTGTGTGTGTTGTAACTGCAGCCTCTGCATCTCTCCAGGCTGCACAAGCACAGACACTCTTCAGGATGGGGAAGGAGTGAGTAACCATTCAACAACCACATGTGACAGCTCATTCCCAAGGTGCAAGTACCAAAACACCTGCTGGGGTTTTTAATCTGTAAAGAAGTAACTTACCATTGGTTTCCCATAAAATGGGAAGCCTTGTAGCTGTCTCAAAGCATTGGTAGATGATCCAAGCTCTTTAAATATAACAAAAGCCTGTCCTCTCATCTTCATGGTCTTCAAAGCCACGATGTCGACCACATGGCCAAACTGGGAGAACAGGGCATACAGGGACCTCTTCAGCTCTGGGCACCAAAGGAGGAAACAGGTTAGAACAGGGGACAGGCCAAGTCTCCACTGGCACAGAGCCTGCTGCCCTTCAGGGACAATGATTTTTCCCAGCTTCAGCTCACACAGTGACACATCACATGGGGTCAGTCACAGCTGCTGCAGGAGCACAAGTTTGTTTGCCCAGGGTTTTTTTAGGTTGGTGTGTTTACACCTCAAGTATTCAGGTAGTGAAGGAGTTGTAGCACCATCCACTGGGAGGTCACAGTTCCACAAGGGTCTGTAAACACATGTTTTCATAGATGTGTATTTCCACTCTCAGACACCCAAGTCTGATGTGTGACGGCCACCACAGACTGACCAGGAAATCAATACTGGAACAAGCAGCACTGAACAGCTCTGATTTAAAACAAGAACATGACACAAGAGGAACTACTTAAAGGCTAATGACATTTAGAAACTTTGGTTGTGACTGCTGAATCCATTCTCTCAAGCACACAAAGTATTTTTCTCATGTTCTGGATCCCAGTGTGTTTTCCTATGATCCTGCTTAGATCTGCAGTGGGTTTACTTGCCTTATTTAAAATCACCTGACCAGAGGCCAAATTAAACCTCAGTCCTACCCAAATCAAACTAAATAAATCCTCTGTACTGTGTAACCATGAAAACCCTCCATCTGAAATGTTTCAGCACCATAAGAGCACTGCCCCCTGTTCACTGCTGCTGGGTTTGGTAATTCCAGCCCACTGCCACTCTCTCCACCTGCTTGGGAACAACCACAGCACTGGCTGGATTTTTCCCTAAGGAAAAGGTTTCTCCTGGAGCAGCTCTGCTATGAGGAAAGGCCTGGGAGAATTGGGATTGTTCACCCTGGAGAAGAGAAGGCTCTGGGTGACCCAACTGTGGCCTTGCAGGACCTGAAAGTAGCTGACAAAAAAGATGGAGAGGGACTATTTACAAGGATAAGGGGGATTGACTTCAAACTGAAAGACAGCAGGTTTAGATTGGTTATCAGGAAAAAACTCTTCCCTGGGAGGGTGGTGAGGCCTTGGCACAGGTTGCCCAGAGAAGCTGTGGCTGCCCCATCCCTGGAAGTGTCCAAGGCCAGGCTGGATGGAGCTCTGAGCACTTTGGGATAGTGGGAGCTGTCCCTGCCCACAGCAGGGGGTTGGAACAAGCTGAACTTTAAGGTCCTTTCCAACCCAAACCACCCTGTGGTTCTGTTTAACAATTACACAAAATGACCCAAACCATAACTAATAAACTACTGTGCTCACTTTAGAGCAGATGGTTTGATGCACACATGGAATGTACACCCAGGTAAGGACAAGAAACTCTTTTAAGCAACCTGTGAGCCGCTCCAGTGCTCAGCCTTCCCTCTCTTCTGTGGGCTGCAATGTCTGGAACACAATGGCACAAAGCTGCCCAGCTCACACCACCTTCCCCCACTTTTCCATGGCACTAAAACACTGAATATCCCACAGTTTGGCAAGAAGGGACTTGCTGACCCGGGGCGGGGTGGGGGGGGGCCAAGTTAGAGCAGAGCCCTGTACCTTCCTTCTTGATCTTGTCGTTGATGTTGTTGATGTAGATGGTGTGGTTCGGCCTGATGTCCATCCTGGGCGGCGCCTGCGGGAACAGAACACACGGTGGGGGGTGGGGCAGCGGCCTCGGGACTGCGGGGGGACACCCCACACACCCACGGGGGCACCTCATACACCCGGGGACACCCCACAGCTTCAGGGACACCTCACAGTGACGGGGACATCCCGCTGACCTGGGGACACCCCACAGCCCCCGAGTGTCAGTGTGTCTGACACTCCACAGACACAGGGGCATCTCGGAGCCCCGGGGATACACCACAGAGCCGGGAACATCCCACAGCCTCGGGAACATCCCACAGCCCCGCGGGGGTCACTCCACAGCCCCGAGGACACTGCACAGACAAGCGGGGGACACATCATAAACCTGGGAACATCCCAAAGCCCCGGGGACACATCATAGACCCGGGGACACCCCACAGCCCCGAGCAGCAGCACCGCAGGCCTGAGGGGCTGCGGGCCCGCCTGGCTGCCCGCCCGCCCCGCTCCGCTCCCCACACTGGCAGGATGGGAACTTCCAGGAGGCAACCCCGAGCCATCCCGCCCAGATTCCCAGACGCCAGACCCCCTATCCCGGCCCCCAAACCCCAAATAATCCCAAACCCCAAACCCGCGCCCGCACCTCGCCCTCCTCCCGCCTCGATGGCGGCCCGGGACGCAGCGCAGGCGCCGCAGCCGCTCGCGGAGCAGTCGATGCGCCGAGCGCCGATGGCGCCGATGGGGCAGCGGGAGGGAAAGGGATGAAAGGGAATAAAAGCCGGAGGGGGATAAAAGGGATAAAAGTTGGTTGTTGCCTCCAGGGGAATCACAGCGAGGCTCGGAACCGGCCGAAATGGGCGCTTCCTGCCCCAGGGTTTAGCTCTGTCCTGTGCCAGCAGAGTGATAAGCAAAGATAAATTAAATTCGATTTTTTTGTGTGTGTGTCTTCACACACCTGGTACAGCAGCTGGTGGAAACATGGAATGGCTTGGGCTGGAAGGGATATTAAAGGTCATCTCATTCCAACCCCACTGCCATGGGCAGGGACACCTTCCCAGACATTCACAAGTTAACATTTTGGGTTTAGTTTTGATATGGAAAAGGCAATGGATCGGAGCCTTTGTAATTTCTCTGCGGTACCTGGAAAATTCCTGAGGTTGTGCTACCTCAGGATAAATAAACAGAGCAGAGATTTGAGGTTGCAGCCCTCGAATTTTTGGAATAATTTTGCAGGCTGCATGCCTTCATCTCTATGAATAATTAGGCAGAGGCTTTTACAGGAACAATTTTTAAGTTGCAAAGGTTTAACATGGTTACATATCAAAAATAAGTTCTTGGGGGTGAGGGAAATCATCAACAAGGTAGTTCTTGCCTAAAATGTAAATTATGTTTGGACAGGCCATCACTTTGTAAAGAGGCAGGAATATTAGGTAGAGTTATTGGTTCAGTTATATTTTAGGAGAAAAAAACCCCAACATTACTCCAGATTCTAGAGTATTTAGGAAATCTATAAAGAAAAACATGGGTTAAAGGGAATTGAATATATAAGACAAAGACAAAAAAAGAAGCTGCTGATTGAGGTGCTGTTCACTGGTGGAAGAAAACAGTGTGTTCTGCAGTTTTTTCCAGGAAGGCATGGTGTGCCAGGTGATGCTTTAGGCAATGCATACATGCCCCAAATTCAGAACACGACAGGCAGCAGTTCTGATCAAGTTTTAGGGTGCTATTTATTTTTCTTTGTTTATTGTCTTAGAGATAGTTGTTAAGATAAAGCATAACTCTGAAATCCAAGCAGGAACAACACATTAAGATGCTTTTTCAAAAAGGCTGGCTGTGCTGTTTTATGCCTCCATCAGCAGTACAGTCTCTGTAACTTTATAAATCAGTAACAATGTTCAAAACTACTTATTTGTTATTGAATCCCTGCAGCTGAGGGAATTGGTCTTGCAGAATCAAAAATCTTGGCTTTTTATAAATGATTTTTAAAATAAAGTCCTTCAACTGTCCATAGAGAAGACTCTCTAAAGAAAAAAAAAATACAAAAACCCCCTCAGCCTGACACAAAGTAAGGAAGAATTCATAGCCTCTGTAATTCATCCAGCACAGCCTGCCACACTCCTGCTTGCTCAGAGTCACTTTAAGCACAGCTGATTTACTCTTGCAGAATTTGAATGCAATAAAGCAGAAAAACTGTGTCTTTCCTGCTCCTCAGGTGGGATTTCACAGTCTGCCTGCCAGTTCAATAGAAGTGACATTCATTCCTCAGGTTGGCTTCCTCCTCTCTTCCCTGAGGTTTATTGGGATTACTTCTGTTTCGTCGGTCCCCAAACAGAGGTATAGCGCTCTCATATTCACTAAAACAGTCATGTATTTATTTAAAAGTCCCTGAATCCTTGAAGTACTGTATAAATTAAATCAATTTTCTTAGTGAGAATGCCTGTAGCAACTTAGTAAGCATTGATTCATCACCCATGTAACACATTGGGAACATGATTCCAGCTTAAACAGGTACCTGCTTCATCAGAGGTTGTCAAACAGCACCGGAGAAGCAAAACAAAGACACAGGGGGCTTGAAAACATCTTTGTAGCCACTGCTCTTCCCCCTTCCTGCCCTTTGCTTAAGGTCAAGGAAAACCAGCATTTCATTATTATTGCTGCTGTTTGTTATGAAACCTGTAATAAAAATCACAGGTTTTTTTTTTTCCTTCATATTCCTTTTTTAAATTCGATGGAATTCCCTGAGTTAAAGAGAACAATAACCAAGAGCTGTGCATGGTGGAAGCTTCGCAGCATCATGCCATCCTCATGGCTTTGATTGTGTCACACATACCGATGCTCCCCACCCTTTCCATAGTTAGTTCCATATGAAGACTGTGGAATAAGCAAAGTTACTCTACTTTGTCAGTATAGAAATATTTTCATCTCGCCTGTGTGTGTGTAATCAAAACCACGTCCCAGAGTGAAGTAACAATGTGACTGTTTTGTGATACGGCTGGATTTGTCTGCAATAATTTTGGTCTGGCCTTTGCTGTGTTGAGGAGTGAGATAATACAGAATCACTAAATACTGAAGCACAGACAAAGACAAGGAACAAAATTACAGGAAATAAGAAAATTCTCTCCCTGGTGCTGGGAGCACTTGCAAAGTCAATACACATGGAGACAGAAAAGGTTCTTTGAAGGGTGAACAACTTCGGGATCTATATTCAGTTGGAAGGTGTGAAAAGAAAGGAATTGCTCCCTATAAATCAGGGGTTGCTGAGCAGCTGGACTGGCTGCTGTTGCCCGAAGGAGCTGAGGAGTCTGCAGTGATTTACAGATCATTGTTTGCAGGGTCGGGATACATGATCTCTGCAAACTAACAAAGCAAAGCGAATGGACGTGATGGCAGGACAAACTTAGTATTGACAAGTGCTTGGCAAAGCACTTGGAAAAGCATTGCTTGGATCGCCTGAATTAACTGTAACCACTCAGGAAAAGGACCTGGCTGACCCCCTTTGGGGAACAATAAAACAAGCAGTAGTAGGGAGAGAGGCAAATAAAAACACTGTATAGAAGGGGGAAAATGCACTGCAGTTCCTTTAATAAGGCTGTTTTGTAATCACCAAAAAGATGCTTGAGTGTATTACTGCTTGATCTAAAGTAAAAGAACCTCCACACATTCATCTGACCTTATTGGCAGTTTATACTTTTAGTTATTTACTACACTGCCTGACAGACAGTAATTTAGTCAGGGGAGCTTCATCACCAGAGGAAGAGTACACCATCACAAGCAATTATTTATTACTGCTGTTTCAGAGGAAAATCATTCTATCGTGGTTAATACAACTATTTGCTTGTTTTCTTGATAAAGTCACCCTCACCAAGGAAAATAATGGCACCGCATTTTATTTCTTCAGACGCATTTCTAGTTTACAGCAACAAAAACCAGATGCATTGTTTAAAATAAATAAATTACCATTGTTAAGTGAACCAAAATGAAATGTTAGATTGTTACATTCATAGTTAATTAGTTGTATCCAGCATAAACTGGGAAAGAAGTATATTTCATTTTTATGTTTTACCAAGCCTGCTAAGAAAAAAGTAATATCAACTTCTAGACTGGCCCTTCCCTTATGGGGGAGCCTGTTTTCTCTCAGACCAGTTTTTTGCCACTGACAATTTCAGGGCCTTGAATGTCTTACATTATACTGCTGCCCCTGGGGCAAAAGCTCATCTGAAATTGCAAGTTGCAAGTATGCAGCTCCTCATGTTTGCTATATTTATCATCATGGTGATTCCCAATTAGTTTGGTATACAGGAAAAAATGGAATGTGGGTAGCGCTCTTAATTTCATACAGATGGTTCCAAATAAGTTCAGTGTGCTGGGGTTGTCCTTTCATTAGTATTAACTGGTGGCAGTGCCATCTGTCCACACTCAAACTCTTTGCTGGGAAGAACAGCAGAGCTCTGGTTTGATTTACTGTTGTGCAAGAACACTTGCATTCCTTCCCTTTTCTTTCAGTCTGGATTATTTTTCTTTTCAGTTTTACTGGAATGAGCATACTAATGCAGTGTAAGTGATGTGGCTTACACTGAGCCTTTGAATTCACTATTTTTGAGTCCTCACACATGTGAGATATTGCAGTATAATGAAACCAAGACTTACCTGCTTAGTTGTATGAAATTGCCTGGTTGTTGCCATCCCTTTCTTGTAAAAAAAATATTACAAAGACCAGGCCCCCAATGTGAACATCTTCACCCACAACCATACAAACCAGTTTTAGCTGTGGCTCCTGCAGCGTTTCCCTGGTTTATAAATTCTCACTGTCCACCAGACAAGTCAGGAGTAACAAGACAGGTCTGAGGTCAAGTGTACAGCCCCAGCTCTGTGAGTTACCTGGCCAGGCACCATTGCAATGCAGCCCACATAAGGACCAGAGATCAGAAACTGAGCCTAAACACAGCTCCCAAGCAAAGAGAAGAAGCCTTGGCAGGGATAGAAGCAGCTGGGAAATAGGAGGCTGGAGCTGATGTCTGGTACATCCTGGGTAAACTGTGTCAGAGGTGGGTAGGAAGCTTACTTAGCCTGCTTTAAGCAGCATTGCTGGGCTGGAAGCCAGGGCAGTGAGTGGCCACGGTGGTCTCAAATAGCTGGTGGCATCAGTGGGATTTGAGGAACCTACTCTGCAGCTGGGGAAGGAATACAGTATGTCCTGGATGCAAGGACAAATCTATGAAAACGTAGATTGATAACAGAACATTGACAGGTTTGCCCAGCAGGAGGATGTCAAGAGCAGAGATTTGGTGACACCGGTGCTACCTGAGAAGGGAGGTCTGCCCAGCTGAGGGTTCCCACGGCACCGGCAGCTCACCATCAGCATCAAGTGTGGGGCTCAGTGAACAATAAGACCCTATAAAGAAGCTCTTAGATTTCCAAATGCCTCTTTCTCAAGCCAGCTCAGCCTTGAAATTGCTAAGACTCATGCCAGCAGCAAGCTATGAAGCCATAAATAAGCTTGGTTTATTACTAGTCTTATGGCTAATAATTATTACAGTTTGGGCAAACAGCAGTAGTAAGCCCCACTAACAAGTTCTGCCTGGGCTTGTGTTGAGTTTCTGCCAGTTCCCTCTACGGATACTAATAAAGCTCATGAGTTATTTCGATTGTCTCATTCCTTCAAACATTTATTGATTTAAATCATTTAGTTCTCAGTTGCAGCAGACACTGGGGAGCTGATGGTAAATCATACCAACTCTGGTACTTGAGTTGGCTGTAAATTTACCACATCTGGTAGACTTGAGCTGGCTATAAATTCTTTTAGTGCTCCTAAAGCTTGGCTGGCTGTGGAAAAGACTGCAGGTGTTTTTCTGCCTTATGCTGGGAGCTGTGCTGGGAGACAGAGAGCGTTTCTCTGCTTATTTCTCATTTAGACTCAGTGCAGCAGAGCCCCTTCTGAGTGTTAGGGTTCTCCTGTGCCATCCCCTTAAAAAAAGTCCTACATCAACAAATAGTATAGGTCAAGATCAACATCAAACACGGCTTCAATCTCCTCTCCATCAGAATTCCACACGGAGCAGCTCTGTGCCCATTGGCTTTCTGAAAGGCTCCGTTCTGACTATGATTTACACCACTGTGCCTTCAGGAATGTAAAAATTAATCTCAGCTCTGTGAGATGAGACCTTACCTCCAAATGCATAAATTTCCCACCTCCAATGAGTGAAATGAGAACAGGTGCTTGGATAGATGAACATATGGAGCTGCTGAATTCAAATGAAGTGTGCAGGTGGGTTAAGACAATCTTTTCCACCACGCTTCTGGTTACAAAGTATGTCTATACAATAGAAAGCAGTCAACTCCTAAATCAAATAAAAATTTCCTGATTTCCACCTGAAAGGCAATTATTTCACATACAGCTGGTCATATTTTTTCTAGAGAAAACTTTTCTCTTGAAAGGTGACTAAAACCCTTTTGTTTACAAGTATTCTTCTAAATTATATTGAATTTTTATAAAAGGCTTTTGTTCTTCATAAAATGGTTAAAACACTTGAACATTTTCTAGCACTGAACATTTTTATTAAAAAAAGTATTTTTCTTTTCTTGCAAGACAGAAGAACTGTGAAGTCCCCTCATACCCCTCCTGCTCCCTACTGAATTCTGTGTGAAGTGATAGTTTATCCTTGAAAATCCCATTCGACTGATACAACTTCATTACTTTGAGGTTAGCAGTTTTTCAGATAAATGTGAAAATCTGATCTCACGGTTGCTACATGAAAGTCAGTTTACACCTCTGCCAAAGGTGTGATTTCCTGCACAGGGAGACATTCCTGCTCTAACAGTGATTTAGCTACCTCTGAAGAGGTAACATGGAGATGACAAAAGCACAGGAGGGCGATTTCTGTGAAGACACTGGTGATCTCAGGTATTTGATGGCAGCTTTTCACTGCTTTTCCCTCCCCTGCTTGATTCAAGCAGGTGTTGAAACCATCTGAAAATGCGTGGAGAAGTGCAGCCATAAAGCAGATGAGAAAAGTGATCTCCTCACCTCCCCTCGACCTGAGAACACCAGCAGGACCAGCAGGGCAGAGCCAGCTTAGATGAGTTTGTCAGTGAAGATGCACCAATAGGGTATCGCTGCT
>VYZS01099239.1:18790-29807 GCA_013400695.1 Neodrepanis coruscans | reverse complement strand
GAGAGGACAAAACAGAACAAAAGAGAGATGTGATGGATATGGCTGCTTCCCTCTAAGGCAAGTGCCAGCTACCCTGCCTTTGTGGAGATGCCTTTCCCCAGCAGATGAATGCTGGCTTTACATTGGCTTGGTGGTGAGTGGGCACCTGGAAAATGTCTGTGATTCAGCGACCAAGCAAGCTACCCTTAGTCAGAAGAATGTCTTTTGGTTCTCTCTGATTTAACAGAAGGTTTAGGGCTACATTCCAAACATAATGGCTGAAAACTGTGATCCATGTTTAGCCTGCAAAGGACCTTCACTGCCCAAAGCTGCTTCTTCTTTGCTATCAGCATGTAGAAACATGCAGATTAATGCTGCTTTTCCACGTGGGATTAGCAACATGTCTTCTGACTAAACATTGTTATGAGGTGTTTCATTTCAGCCTTTGAATGGTTAATGCACCTTAAAATTGCACCGACTTAAATTCCAGGGCTTTATTGATTTACTAGACTCAATTTCATACACGAGCAGGTTGGTCTTTGTTTGGAGGCAGAGCTCGTTTCTCTGTGACATGCCAGATCGGGCAGGTATTTGGGATAAACCACAAGCATGACATTGTATTCTTAGTCTTTTGCTTCTTTTCAAGCAGTGGAAGGATTAGATGGGGGAATGTTGGAGGCTGTTCCTCTGTTTCCTAACACTGAGGTCTGGCTGTGCTCTTTCCATCAAGTCCATGTGATCCACATCTTGGGCTGTGAGCATTTGGTTCATAAAACCCCTGTTTTCATTGTCTTCTTAGGTGATCCTGTGCATTTTCTCTCCCTTCTTTCTTCCTGTGGTTTTTTACCTATCTTTCCTACTCAGGCTGCTGATTCCTGCCACAGAAGGAGCATATCTGCCACCATGGGCTTCCTGGCTTGATTGAGTGGATACTCCAGATATTTTTTATAGCAACAGAAATTGTTATTGCCAATAATAATATAACCACATTTATCCCAAGCCAAAGAGGGAAAACATAAATTCTCTCTTGGAATGCTCATCATTTACATACAACAATATCCCATGTAAATTTTGTATATGTGCCACCATCATTATAGCAGCAATGATGCTTCTGACAACCAACATAAATGTTATTGGTTTTTTATGCAGTCAACTATCAGTGCAACACTGTATTAGTGTTTTATGTGTTCATACACATGACTTTTTGCCAATAAGCAAGTGATATTTAAATAATTATAATAGTTGCTATACTTCATATCAAATATCTGTATCAATTATCAAACTGCATCAATTGGAACACTGAACAAAACCGCATTTGTATCTCAGTGTTTCTTCTATTTTAATCTCTAGCTAAGAGCAGCAACTTTCTATTGTAATCATCATATGGGAGATTAGGAATGGCTTTGTGCTTTTTTTGCACTTATTTTTTTGCTGGATCAGTAATTCAGCAGTTGAAAGGCAGCTGGCCCCTCTCCAACGAAATCATTTCAGCTCTGGTTTGAAAGCAGATGATTCTCCCTGTCCCTTCAGGCAGGAGGATGTGTAGGATTGCAGTGTTCTGCCTTTGACCAGCAGTATTCAATCTGTTAGTGAAACACCACAGAAAAGTAGACACTTGAAATTAAAAGATGTTTCAGGTCTTCTTCACTTTTCTTTCTTTTCCAGCGTGGTATGATTTAATCCTCCGGCCAGGGTTTTATTTTCAAGGAGGAGCAGTGACCACTAGAGGGAGAATAGGATATGCTTTAGTTTGGGACATGCATTCTTTTATTCACATTAAATACATCTTCTATATGCAGTTACTGACACATAAAGCCTGTTTTCCTTGTTCTGGTTTGTGTGATCCTAATCTAATTTCATCTCATTGAAGAAACACAATGAGGTGAGAATGACAAGCTGTAGTTTTATTAAAATGCTTCACTTGGCTTGATTTGAATGTAAATTGCAGCAAGCATTGGCTAATGCCTTTTGCAGATGTTATAAAAAAAGAAATCATAGATTCATAGAATCGTTTAGAGTTGGAAAAGCCCTTTCAGGTCATTGAGTCCAACTGTTAACCCAGCACTGCCAAGTCCACCACTAAACCCTGTCCCATGTTGCAAGTTGAGAGATTACTTAATAATAAATAAATGATGTCTTATTAATAAGGGTTATTTCTGAAAGGAACAAGGACCAGGTCACCTTGGTAACTTGGATTAAAATAATCTTTCTGATGATATTTAGTTTCTTGCTAAAACATCCTAAAAAAGCTTTTTAAAAGGTACATCACTCCCCAGATATGGAGTTTTTTTTCAGGTGGGCTATTTAATGAACCTCTTGAATATCCTTGAACATCCCTTTTCTGCTCATGAACAGTATATTTTGCATCACTGAAAGAAGAGTCATCTGTGACCTAAAATTATCTCCCAAGGCCATGTGTGGGAAGGTGTTTCCTGGGCTTGATACCCTGGCATGCCAGAAAGGGATGATGCCCTTTTCCTGGAGGCTTCTCTGCAGCTGGAGCAATGCTGACAACCATTTTGGAGAGCAAACCAACTCTACCCATCCAGCTGCCTTTTAAAACAGGCCAAGTCCTACAGTTCTTACTCCTTATTAATGCCAAGCCAGCCTTTGAAGCCAATGATGAAACTTATTTTATCTTTTCAACAACAAAAGTTCAATAGAACTCCAGGGTATAGGCAGGAACTGCAGGGATGGATGTAAGCAGTGAGCTTCTCATGATGTTCCCCTGATGGGCTGAATCCTCCCTTGTCCACCCCATGCAGAAACAGAGCTTGTATTCATCAGTCAGTTTTTCTCTTTCCCCCAGTGCTTCCCGTGGGCTCCTTTTCCCACCAGGAGCCTGCCTGCCCTCCTCAGCCCCAGCAGCAATCTCTTAACACACCCTTGCCTCTGTTTGCTGTTTCTTTTTTCGATGTCTCTTTTGCCCCTTGAAATTCACAGCAGGACTCACACACTGCCACACTGGGTGGTAGACTTGGTTTACTGGCCTGAATAGAAAGATAGTTATGTTTATTTTCATGAGCGAGTGTCAGGAAAATGGCTCTCCAGACTGCCTAAATATTTCATTCCAGTCAAGAGGAATCTGTAGATCCTTTGAAGATGTGTGTGCTGCCTTTCTAGTGCCTCCTAAAATAGTTTTCCTATGGCTATTACCATATTCAGCAGCTCGGTTCTCCACCGCCCCTTTCCCTAGGGATTACACATAAAGCACTGTCTTATTAAGACAGCTGACCTGTACTTCAGTCTGTTTTTCTGCTGATCCTAATCTTAGCATTAAATACAACAAGATTTCACATAGAAGCAGTGTATTAGGACATAAATGTGTTCTACACTAACTCAGAGTAATCTCTTTATTTCTCTCCAGATTTCCCTCATCCAAATCCTCGAAGTGTTTTCTCAGGGAACTTTATTCCAAGAATATATTTGTCTGCTTCTCCCTGTAGATACTGATCAAATTGCACTGAAGTCAGTACAAGATTTCTCAGTGATTTTCAATATTTTACCTTTGGCTTTGCATCAGTTTGTATTTTCCCAGGTTCTTCTTATTTTATGCTGAGCTTGGCTGTATCACTAGCCTTCATTTCTATTGAAGACAATGGGAAAAAAAAAGGAAAAAATATAAGGGAACAAACTGGATGTAAAATACATGCAGTGATACTTTTTGTGCCCATGATCTTCCAGTGTCCAGCCTCAAACAATCATTCATCACTGGGTACCCTAATTTCACAGTGTGAATAACTAATTAATTCCCACCCTGAACCTCTTTAAGCAAAGGGAAAGGGAATTTCTGCCACAAGAAGGAAAAGAAGCAACAGTGGAAATACAGAAATAAAGGTGAATTATTATTCCTTTCCCATATGCCACCAACCAGACCTTCTCTGGCCTCCAGGAAAGCTTGTCCTGTATTTTAATTTCTTTCATGCCACTCATGGCCTCACTCATCAGCCTGATGTCTTCCAAGGAGGATACCTGAAGGACACTTTCCTGCCTTAAATATAGATAACCATAGCTGAGCTCCTTGGTTTTCCATGCCAGACAGATGCCTTTCACGGTCTTTATCTCGTGCTTGGTGAGGATTTTGGCATCAGCATCATCTGCTTTGTTTCTCCAGATGTAGATTGAAGAACTGGTTCTCAGTGAGAAGTTCTGTGATCCTCCAACACTCTGCAGCATGTTGAGGGATGCAAGATGGCAACGTGCAGGTGCTCAGTCTCATGTCTCACTGGAAAGTTTGGAAGAGATTTCTCTAAGAGAATCTGCAGCCTCAAAGCTCCTCTGTCTTTAACACCAATAAAGGTGATAAAAGGGATGATGGGGTGAAGAGTAAGAGGGAATGCACTTCCTCTATTTTAAAAAGGCAGCAGGACTGCCTACAAGGCATTTTCTTGGCCTTGTGGTTAAAACTTCACTGGCATACCCAAGAGGTTGGCCCTGACACAGCCTTGAAATATACAGCTATTCTTGATCCCAAGTAGTGACACATTGATGTGTTGTGTAAATCCCAGGGCGCTACCAAGGGAACATCTCCAAACACGACATTGCAGTAATTCATTAAACATTATTAGATCTTCCAGTGGCTTGCTTGTTTATCAGACCCTGTCATGTTACCTTTTGGACATAACAGATTGCCTCGGTGTTAATTGAAAGATACACCAGAAAACAGAGCAAATGAGAGAGCTCAGAGAATGCCACCATCCACAAATTCTAAATACTAGAGAACTTGATCAGGAAAAATTATCATAACATCTCCCTATTATATTTAATAACAAAACAACAAATTGCTATGTTCTGGGGTGGTTGGGAAAAATAATGAGTCGAACAATAGACAATCTCATTTCTCTCTCCAACTGTGCAGAAATTAAATGTCAACTACAACCACTTATTCTTCATTTCCACTTCTCTGTACCATACTTTTTCTTGTCAGGCTCCTTAAGTGAAACTGAAGCAGGAGAGGGGACAAAAACACCCATACTTCGAAGAAGCCAGCAAGATGTTTAAAATGCTAGAGCATACTCTGTGAAACTCATGAGTGCTCTTTGTAATGAGAAAAGTTTCTGTAGTAGGGCAAAGTTCTGTTGTGCAAAGCCATCTCCCAGGAATATTTTGAAATAGAAATGTAGTGGCTGTGTTTTCACTGTTAGAGTTCAAGGTGACAATTGTGTGTTGGAGGAGTAAGTTATCTTCTCTGAAATATATATACAAACGTGAGCAGTACCTTTGCTTCTCTGTTGTTATGTACCTTATTTGCTTATTCCTACATGAAGTATGTTTGAAACTGAATGGAAGTGGAAAGCACAGCAAAAGGAAAATCAGCTCATAAAAAAATTAATGAAGCAATTAGCAGGAGATCAAAGCAGCAGAGTCAGCCTGGTGACTTTGTGATTCAGTTCTAGCTAAGCTTTGACTGAAGCTGTTCTGGTTCAGTTCTGGATTGATCCCAACACAACTCGAAAATGGTGATGTGTACTCAGTGGTTTGAATCTTTGTTTGGTTAATTCCCCCAGATGTTCAAACTCAAAAGCTATTTACTGATTCTTTTTTCTTTCATGTGGCCCAGCAGACCACAGGAAACGTTTAGTGTGGACTTTGGTGTTTCTCCACCCTGCCACAGCTGCCACAGCTTCACGTCAGCAGCTTCTCAAGTGCTTCCACAGTGGGATAAGGAACTGTGTCTGCTTCCACATCCCATCATGAAAGTCAGCACGGCTGTAAAACATTTGCACCCTCCGTTGTGACCCAAAGGACACTCTGTGTGAGGGGATACCAGTGAGGACACCCTTTAACCCAGCCAGCCTATACTTCCAGCCAGGAATTTGGAGGAGCCCTGCACAAGTGCTATCTGCACTGGAAACACTGTCTCCTGTCCCAGCCTCTCATAGTGCAGCCTCCAAACACCTGTGATGGGCACAGGGCTCTCCAGGAAGGGATGCACCTGGAAGAATGGACAGCATTCACTGACCATGACTTCCAGCTGCCAGATGAGCTGCGAATATTCCCTCTGCCAAGCACTGGAGGAATAGTCACATTCTGGATTATATTATCACCATTATAATTGTGAAGGTCAACAAGAGGGCTGGATGCAGATGACAAAGAAGAGAGGGAAACAGACCTGCTACCATTTAGTTAAAGCTAATTTCCCAAATTGTGGCAAGCAGAATGCTGGCACGCAGCCTGGCACAGCGGTGGTCGCTGCTGCTGCTGCTGCTGCTGCCAAAAGCACTGAAGTCCTGCCTTGTCTTCTGTCTGCTGCTGCTCTCCCTGAGCTACTCCTGAGAATGGTGCTGGCAGTGCCAGCTCCAGGTGACACTCCTGGGCTGCCCCAAATTTATTACTCCCACCCACAGCTGCTGGAAGAACCCTGGCAGGTGGATCGGCTCAATGTCTATGGCATTTCATTGAAAAGAAAAAGGCAAGTGCAAAAAAGAGCAAAGAGGGAAATACCAAACCCCAGCACTGGTGGCAGCTTATTAAAGCCACACAGCTCCCAAGGAGAATTTGAAGCTGACAGCTTGATGCTTATTTACTTGAAACTGCATGCTGAGACCTGCTGGAAATGGGATCATTCTCCTTGCTCAATGTGGATTCACGCAGCACTTGGTTTAATACAGCGATATCCTTTATTTTTCAGCCATCAGGTGGCTCCATTTGGACATTCCATTGGGAAGCTGTAGTGAAGCCCTGGCTTTCCTAGGCCTAGCAGAAGGGCACTCATCCCCTTGGGAAGTTATTCATGGCAAGCTCCTCTATCCGAATACAAGTGTGAGTTCAAAAGGGAGCTGTATAAGTGTGTTTCATACAAAATGGATATGAATACAGACCTGAAACTTGGCTTGGGAATGAGCTCAGGAAAGCAGACTGTGTGCATGGATTCAAAGGATTGTGTGTGTGGTGCTGAGAATGGGTAATGCTGCTTATTCTTCCTGATTTTGACAGGCTGGAAAATCAGAGCAGCACAGGAAGGAGGAGGATTCCTCCGGATGAGATAAAGAAGTTCACAATATGTTTCAGCAGGGACAGCAGAAATGACATCTGAGTCTGTATGGCACCTCAGGTGTGAAAAGCCCTACAGCAGCAGGTTGGAAGATGATGCTGAGCAAGTGTTTTCTGCAAAGGAATCCCAGGAGTGGAGAGAAGAATAACTTTCCTGATGAATCGATCCGTGACAAGATAATGCCTTCTTCCAAATATTGGCCACGGAGGACCCACTTCATCTCTTTAACAGTGAGCATTGACCTTTCTGCATCAAATTAGCAAACACTAATTTGCTAATCAGCAAATTGAACCAGGGCTGGTGACAAGCCCCCGCCTCATGGTGAGTCCTGCGGGGCGGGGAGAAGCCCATCCATCTGTCCCCTCCATCATTTGCCAACTGGAAGGGTAGCAGCACACTCAGGTAGAGATCTTAGTCTGTCTCCTTCTTGTAAACATATTTCAAACTGTGATGGGAAGAGTATTATAGCAGGTAACAGGTAACCATTGGCCAAGTCATTAATTCCTGCTCTTCCAGGCTATTTGTGTATGAGTGCAAGGAAAGGCAACTGGTCATTGTCACTGAAAGGGCCTGAATGAAAGACTTTGCACCACTCATTGTTAGTAAAGTCCAGCCTGTCATCTCCTGGGCTTGGGACCTGTTTTCAACCCCAGGAAAGGATGGTATGTGCCTGAAGGTTTCTGAATGAGCAGGTCCATTGCAAGAGCTCAATTAGTAGCGAGGAGGAAGGGCAGGAGATGAAGGTCAAGAGCCAGTCAGGTGCAGCAGAGTAGAAGAGTATTTAGGAATGCATGTGCCTTGGGTTTGGTTAGAATGTGGGTTCATAAACTCTGCAGGCGTTTCTGAATGTAAATTATTTTGTATTTAGAAACTGACAGCTAAAATTTCCACCAAATTTTTAAGTAAAGGAGGCTGAGGCACTTGGTGTGGGTGTGTATATTTACATCTATTTACATAGTTGTTGAGAGGGGGTTAATGTCTGCAAACTGTCACTCATGTATAGGAATCTCAAAAATATCCCTTTCTGTCAAGTTTTCCAGAAGCAAGGCAGAGAATAGAGTGATTTTCCCACAGCCTCAATCCTTTTAAAACATCTATTAAGCATCCCATCTTAACTATGGGATGCAGCCCTGGGGAAGCAGCCTTGCACCTTGTAAAACGTACCTATCCCTTACTAAAATTGCAGGAGATGTTACATGTGGTGTGTAATAATTTCATGGGGCAGAATGAACGGGTAAGAGCTTCAAGCAAAGTATTAATTAATTGCTGAACCAAGGGGCAGGAGGGTGAGGAACACAGGAATGGGTCAAAGGAGCAAACCTGTGCTGTCTATGGGTGTACATGAAAGCAAGGCAAATAGTGCTGATGCTGAATGTGTCTAATTCAAGCAGTAAGTTCTGCTTAGTTTTACTGAGTGAACTAATTCATCTCACTTTCCTGGCTATAATTTGTGTTGTATTGCATTACAACCCGAGTGGACACAGCCCCTCTGGCTCTGCTGCTGGGTCATATTCCAACCACCAAGCACCCGATGCCAGTTACAGCCCATAGACAAAGGTTCATCAATGCTGCTGGATAAAACCAGGCTGGGCTTTGCTTTCCATAGACTGCCCACAGCATTCATGTCCTGGCCCGGTGAAGGAAAGAAATTTCTGAAACAGCAAGGCACAGAGAATTTTAGGAGGGTGGGACACCCTTGGGAATGTTTTGTTCCTTCATGCCAGGCATATTGTGGGTTCCTTCACTGGTCCAGCTCCAATCTGCAATGGGCACTCACTGTGCAAAGTGGAAAAGTGTTTTCCATGATACAGAAGGATCTGTGAGGCAGGAGAAGCTCATATTCCCTGATGGCTGGATGTCTGGGAACACAGCATGTGGAGATGTACTTACTGAACCAGGTGCATTTCTTCAATAACTTTTCTAGGCAGACAAAGGAAACATGACTAGTTGAGAGGAGTTAGTAAATGCTCTACAAATCAAGCTACATACTGGCTGGTTTTTCCAGGAGCACTAATTGGCACTGAAATCGTTACATTTTATAGTATTTTTTACTATTGCTTTTATTCTTTTATCCTTTTATGCATGCATGTACATGTCTATTTTTCTTAGAGAATTTTTATCTTATTCTGATCTTTCTAATGCATTTGTGCTATTCCTCGTCAGTTTATTGCACATCTCTCAGGTCCTCTATAAAGCTTTCAAGAGGCTTTAATCAGTTTGCCCAATACCTTGGTGGGGGTCTCCCTGCTTGAACGTTTGGCTGCTGCAGTGTGTCAGCTCCCACACTCATCCTCGTGGTCCTTGGCTGATTTTTAAGACAACACTGTTCCTCCTGTGATTTTTCAGTGCCCTGGTTCTTTCTCTTCCACTGTAACACCTCTCTGGCATGGCACAGCTGATCCCTTCCTTTCTTTTTTAGTGCTCCTGTGATCTCTGGTATGTAATATTATAACACTGGTGCCGAAATTTCTCCTGGCTTTTTTCTCTTACCCTTGAGTTTGTCTCAACACCACAAATCGTCTCCCTCCTTGCATCTTTTCCCTCTGCTTATCCTCTCACATCACTGAAAACCTCAGGAAAAATCCACACTATAACTCCACTACTTTCTTTTCCATCTCCAAACTTTCAAAACCATTTTTATTCTCTGACTCCCAGGCCAAAGGTCTTGTCCAGCTGTTGAAAGCGTCCTGGATCTCCAACAATGTGCTCTTCCCTCTCTCATTCTCTTCCTTTCCCTGTATATTATTCCTTTCTTCATCTTTCCTATTACTGCCATTATATTTCTTCCTCCTTCTTCTCTTTTAAGCTGTTGCACCAGTGACTTTGTAACCCCTTGCCCTGGCCCCCTCTTGTTCTCATCCCTCCTCTTCTCTTTCTTGAGCAAATTGAACATATAATAGTTTTTCTTTTGCTATAAAATCACCCCTTGGATGTGACCTCTCCCTTCAAATGTCACCTCATCTCTCAGTTGATCTGGTGGACTGCTGGGGACATCACCATCACTTTTATGCCTTCTTTCTTTATTCTCTCCTTTTTCCATGTGGCATCTCTCTTTGTCCTGGTTTTCAGCTGTCATTCAATGTCTGTTGGGCTTCCATCCCATCCCCTTTGACCACTTACAGCAGTCAATCATCCTCTAAGTTTCTTCTGTCCTGGCTGTGTTCCTGTGACCTTGGTGCTTCCCCCACACCTCTGGAGTGTAAACATGGGGTCCTTTTGTCTCTCACATCCCCTTCTCTGCTCTCCTCCTTTTCCCAGCTCAGCTTGTTCACCTCTGTGATCCCATTTGCCATCAATGCTAATTGCTCATCAGCTGATGATTTTACTGTCACTCCCCTTCCTTATTTCTTCTCCTTTTTGGAGATGATAAGTAGTCAGCAGGAGTCACTGCTAAAGTTGAGGTATTTGCATCCGAAATCTGTATCTTGGCAACTGTTTGTTTTTGGGGTTTTTTTGGCTTATCACACCTTAGTGACTTGAATAGAACTATGCTTATACAGAATTTTAAATGGTGTCTCCATCCCAGGTGTAGTTCCCAGGCACTGGCAAATCCAAACAAACAAAAATTATTTATTATTTCACAGAATCACAGAATAGTTTGGTTTGGAAGGGACCTTAAATATTATCTAGTACCAAACACCCTGCCATGGGCAGGGACACCTTCCACTAGACCAGGGTGCTCAAAACCCCATCCAGCCTGGCCTTGAACACCTCAGGGATGAGGCAGCCACAGCTCCTTTGGGCAACTTGTGCCAGTGCTTCACCACCTTTCCAGGGAAGAATTTCTTCTCCATATCTCTAACCCTGCTCTTTGTCAGTTTGAAGCCATTTCCTCTTGTCCTGTCATTCCATGTCCTTGTGAAAAGTCCCTCTACAGCTCTCTTGCAGACCCTTTAGGTGCTGGAAGGCTGCAATGAGGTCTCCCTGGAGCCTTCTCTTCCTGAAGCTGAACAAGTTCAAATCTTGCAGCCTGTCTCCACAGGATGACACAGGCTCCAGGATGCCACACTTCAATGTACCTTTGAATTTACCCTTTTTTTTTTT
>VYZS01099239.1:2706-18090 GCA_013400695.1 Neodrepanis coruscans | reverse complement strand
CACCGCCGTGCACGGCTTGACGGAAAAGCTCCAAGACGCCCACCCACCTCATCTCTCTCTAACCCGCGCCCCTCCGTCCAAAACTCCCCTCCCCACCCTCCTCCTCCTCCTTTTAATTTTACTTCGTCCTCCTCCTCCCCTCCCCGCCCCGCCCCGGCCGTCATTTGTCCGCGCGCGGCCGCCGTCCCCCCTGGGCAGGGCGTTGGTTGCCATGGCGACACGGCCTAGGCCGGGCCGGCCCCGCTCGGCCCCGCGGCGGGCGGGGCCATCCCGGGCCGGGATGAGCCATGGCCTCGGTGAAGGTGGCCGTGCGAGTGCGGCCCATGAACCGCAGGTGAGTGAGTGAGTGAGTGAGTGAGGGGGAGCCGTGCGAGTGCGGCCCGTGGAGCGCCGGGGAGTGCGGGGCCATCCCCGGGCCGGGCGGTGACAGGGGGGGCTGAGTGTTGAGTCCAACACTGGGAGCGCTTCTCCTCCGGGGTTCCCCCGGGGAGCGGGGCTTTGCCCGGGAAGTTCGGTGTGGAATTTAACGCTGGTCTGTCTGATCCCTCTGTAAGGACAGGAAAGTTGCTCTGGAGAAGACGGGAAACTGCGGAGAGGAAGGACCTGCCAAGGGTTGTAGAAAGAGAAAGAGACTTGCTTCATTTACAGACAGCAGCTCGTTCTGCACGCGTGAGGGAGAGAGATTGTTGTCTCGTTAGTTTAGAACTGTTATGGTAAAGGTTGTCAGCTTAAGCTCAAAGTATATAAATATACTTCTTTTGTATGTATTTTATGTATTTGTAGTTTATAAATATTCCTAAAACAACCATTTATTTTGTGGGCAGTTCATCACCCGCTTCCTGAGGTGTGTCTGGGAAATAAACACTGTTTTCTTTCATGGAATAAGTGCATAATAAGCACGATAGAGTTAATAGTATAATTTAAGAACCATAGGCAGGAAACCATTGGATTCTGCTGTCAGTGCTCTTATTTTAGTGTTGTTTTTAGTGTTTGAAAGCACAGGCAGCCCATCAGAATCCCACCCTTCCTCTCACTTGATCCCATTCAGCTGTTTACAAATGTTTTGCTACTTTCTGAAAAGTCGGTCAATGTCTTGTTGCTTTCAGTGAAGGAAAGAGACTTTGCTAAAAAGTCCAGTGGCTCTGGACCTGGTGTCTGCATTGCACCTGGGGAGGAAAACTGGGATGGGGCTGGGTGGAATGTTGTGGTGGGATGGAAAGGCAGAGCCTGAGCAGGGGACAAGCCAAGAAAATGGTCTTTGTCAGAGCTTTGTGGCCCCTGAAAACTGGTGAGTGTCTGGCCATGAAGAGCCTTCCAGTTCAAGGTGCTGAAACCTGGATGTTTCTGGTGTTTAGTGTTCATAGAACATTCACAGGAACTGGATTCAGTGTCACAGATGTTGCTTCTAAGTGTTGTTCTTTGCAGGAGCAGAAACTGGGCTGAGTGATCTGCCCCTCCTCAGACTCAGACTCAGATCTTGAGCCTCAGAGGATCCCTGAGCTTTTCCTGTTGCAGTGAGGAAGGTGTGGTGAGCCAGGAACCAGGAGCAATGACTAAACTGGGCTTGTTTCACAGAACCCCTGAGTTGTTGGGGTTGGAAGGGAGCCCTGGAGATCATCTTGTCCTCTCCCCTTCCAAGGCACAGTCACCTTGGCAGGTGTTCCCTCCTGCAGGTCTTCTCTCAGCCCATTTTATAGAGGAAAGGCCTTGCTGCCCCCTCACAAGGACTTTACAACCAGGTGTTTCTTCTCTGGCCCTTATTTTCAAACCTGTGAACACGATACATGCAGAGTTAAATTTCATCCAGTTACATTTGCTTTGGTTGGTTCAAAGCTTAATCACACAGCGCAGCTTATTTCCTGAGTCATCTTTAATTAGAGAAGACAGAGTTAATGAGTGGTTATTGGTGAGGCTCAGTTGCCATGTGTGGTGTCATAGCCCTGCTAATTGTGTAACAAGTCATGAACGTGGATCTTGGAATGAATCATGTGATGGGAGAGGGTTGTGTTTCAGGATTACTTGCTGTTACATTGCTTAGATGACAAACTTTAAGGTTTTTTTGTTTGGTTTTTTTTTCCTTCTGATTGGATTTATTTGTAGTCTTCTCATTCTCTGACTTGAGCTGGGAGGAATGGGCTCATTTCAGCATCCTTGACCATCCTTTTTGGAGCACTTCACATCCCAAATTGTGTTACACAGGGGTCACACTGCAGCCTTTGACTCTCTCTCTGCATAATGCGATTAGAGTGTGTCTGCTGGCTTCACTGCTTTGAAACCAGTGCAGAGTGTGAGCCTGGGAGTTCAGCTCCTTGGTGGAGCTCCAGCTGTCCTTTGCTGTCCCTCATTCATTACTTGATGTTTTCTGTGATGTGGCAAAACTCTCCCAGCTGGCAGAAGCCTTGGTTTTCCTCATGGGATAGAAACCTGCAGGGAGGGGAGGTTGGGTGGGTGGCGTGTTTTGGGCACCATTGTTTTCTAAGGTTCATTTTCCACCACAGTCACTAAGAACAAACTAAAAACATGTTGTCTCATGTTCTGGAGGACTTGGGTGGAGAATCCCATCTCTGGTCCTGGAAGATGCAGTTTCTCATCCAGATCCTGTTGTTCCTCAGAGTGGCCATTTCCTGGGCAAAATGATGGGAATTGCAGGGAACTGGAATCAGCTTTGAGGCACTTCCCTGTTCACCTGCTGGAGAGATGACTTTGGGCTCACTGTCTCCTTGGGGTCCTGTTCAGCCTCACCAAATTCTGTTCCTGGGTTTTATTTTGTGCATTGCATCTGCACAGCTCAAATAAATGCACTGTTTTTTGTTCAGAGACCTTTAAGAAGAAGGAGGGGGAAATACCTTGTTGCTTCCATTTCATGTCACGTTCTCCCTGCATGAAGACTAGGATTCAATTAGTGTTCCAGAAGGCCACTTTTACACCTCTTTTGTCAGTTAAATAAGACCATCTAAGACATGCTAAGTAAGAAAACGAGTTTTGATATTTAATAAAGGAAACATCAGCTTGATTCTTGAAAATGCTGCCACTAATTCTTTTGCCTCTCCACTTCTTACACCTGATGGCTCTGTTCTGTTTGGCTTTTAATTCATGAAGGAATAGAGAAAACCAAGCTTTTTCAGATTTTTAACCCTTCTCATGTGTTTCTTGCATTTGCATGAACTAATTGTTGTGTTTAAGTGGATGAACAAACTAAACAAGGGTCATGTGCTGTCCTTTCCTGCAGAGATGCAGCTGACACCTCACCCAGTGCTCTCAGGTTTTTAAGTGTTTATTTAAATGAGCTGTGTGGGCTTTTTCACACCTCTCTTCTTATTTCCAGTGTAATGAAACAGAAATTACAATTTTATTTCATCTCTAAACGATCTGTTTTTCCTCCTGCCTGTGTGTACTCCTTGGATTTGCTCTCCCCATGGAAGTGACTGCAGGGAATGACTGAAGTGGCTGTGGGACTCTGTGTGGTCACTCACAATTACTGCAGGAAGATTAACAGCTTTTATATTTGACAGTGGAGAGACAGAGAAAATATGTTTTATTGCTTGGAGAAGGCTTCTGTGTGACTGAGGGATTTGTATGGATTAGAAGCTGTGCTGGTGCCAATACTTTAATCCACAAATACATTCTGTGTGATTACTCATTAGATGTAAGGCTGGCCCTCTTGGATTTACATTATTGCATCTCTTGGAAGTCAAAGCAACTCCTTTGAGTGCAGAGCTGGAGTCAGAGCACCCTGGGAACAACCATGGGAACATCAGGACCAACATTTTATTATCTTTAAAAATAACTGCTTTCACCATCCAGGCCCAGGTATCACTAGCAGAGTTTTCAACAGCTCAAATTAATGAGCAATGCAAAGGACAGAGATGTGAAAGAAGTTGTTTCATTTTACAAGGAACATGTGACTGGAGTGTTTTTGTAGCAGCAAAACAAGATAAACAAGTAAACAGTGAAGAGCCAGCTGGAATCTCTAATTTCCATTTTAAGTGTTTACAAATGATTTAGGGATTACTGAGATTATGAATTTTGTAATTAGCTATCCATGCTTTCCAGAGCTGAGAAGCAGAAAAAAGGCATGGAAAAGATAGAGATTTCAATGGAGAGAAGAGGGAATGAATTGATGTCTCATGATAAATTGCAGTGTCTGAAGTACAAGTTACTGGGTGTATTCTTCATTAATTTATAGAGTGTTTTGACAAAAATGTGTGTAACATCAGTGTAACATGGAGTGAGAAGAGATGGGAGTGATTACAAGCAAGGACACACTTTGCTAAATGTCACATTTGTCTCTGAAGTACAGGGGGAAGGTTTTGCTCCATCTGTTTCTGAGCTCTGATTGCAGGTTGTTGCTCTTAAGAGGCATCCAAAGTGATCCCAGAAACATAACTCAGAGCTTGAATCTGGCCAAATGTTGCAATACTGTCACTTTCTGAACTCCTGTGCCTGTGAGGATAAGCCATTTATCAGCCAGCTGAGTTTGCTGTTTCTTGTGTTAACTGTTTGAACTTTCATTTTAATATTGGTGCTTGTGATTGGATTTATGATGATGGACAATTTCTCTGCTATAAAAAGAAGTTGGAGGATCTATAAAGACAGGGTGAGGCTCTGGTGTGCCTGGGCTGAATGTACATCTCTCTTGCCTGTGCTTTTAAATGTGGGTGAGTCTGAATCCAATAAAAATCTTCTTTGAGGCTGAGCTGACAAGGTGATTTAACTGTTTTGTGTGTGACTGTTTCACCTTGCCACGTTTTGTGTCCCAAAACCCATTTGAACCCATTTAATGACCTCCAGCAGGCTTTTCCCTATACTTTTCCCCTACACTTCTCTCCCTGGATGAGCTGTGTGTGTAAGGCCCTTTGTCAGGGGGCTGCTTCTGCTCTTTCCACTGGATTATTGTGGAACAGAATGTACTCTGATCTGAGTTGTAGGATCATGTAAACCTGACACTGAGAGAACTGGAAGCCTGGAAGTCAGAGTGTCCTGGTTTTGTAATGTACATTAAGAAATGGTTTGATTTTCTCTTTATTATCTCTCACCTCTCCAGAAGGAGCAAACAGCAGGAAGGGTTTGGTTCTGCAATAAGATCATGTACATCTTCTCAGGACAGGCCCTCTACTACAGGGAGGAGCAGAGGAGTAAGAATTACTGTGGCAACACAGGTGTCACCTCTCCTTAATGATCTCTGCCTGGTGCTTGTTCAGTTGTAAGAAGTGTAGAATGTGAGCTGTTTCCTTGCAGGGGAAATGAAATGATTGTTGTGTGGCCGTATTTTGTCCCTGGTTTTGGTGGTACTTGATGCCAAACATGACAAGAACACATGTCCTTCCAGCACAGGTATCAGCACCAAATTGTGACATAAACACTTGTGATTAGGTAAAAATGCCCTCAAGGGTTATAAAAGTCTCAGTGGTGGTGTTTTACGGCTGTTGTTGTTGCTGTCTGTTGTTTGAAACGAAGATGCAGTTGAGGTTTGCCAGGAAGCAAAGATACTGTGTGTTGTGAGGCTCCTCTAAGTGCTGTCTGCATGGCTCATATATTTGAGAAAGGGATGTAATAAGCTGTGTTATAAGGCTTCAAGCAGTCCATTAAAAAATTGAGGAGAGGCTGGAGAAGCTGCTGTTGAAGCAAATGAAGTAGAAGCAACAGCTTGCTCACAGCAGAGTGTTGACTTAAACTTGTAAGAACTAGAAAATTAAAAAACATTGGAGAAGAAGCTACTGGGCTTCCAGAAAAGTCTTGGTTGTCAGAGGCAAACATGAGAGGTGACAGAAATCTTACCACAAATATAGCAGCAAGGGAGGCTTGATTTTTAAGTTTTAAGGGTTTTTTTGGCATAAGAGTAATAAGTAGTAGATAAATAGTTCAGTCCTGTTCATATAAGGAATGGAAGCAGCAGCAGCTGAGAAGTGGAGGGGAAAATACCAAAGTTATTTTGCTTGGGAGTTTAAGGAAAGCATTGCAAATGTAAAGCTGAACAGCTGCTCTCCTGAAGAGCTGAAGTTGCAAGTGGTCTGGCCATGTGTTTGCTGAGGGGTGGTGAAATGCAGCACTGGACAGCTGTGCCAGGGGGCAGGGTCTGAGGAGAGTGGCCTTTGCTGAAATTAGGAGTTCAAGGCAAACAGAGAAGCCATCAGCAAGGACAAGAGTTGGCTGGGAATTGGGATGCCACAGGTCAGGATGTTCTAGAAAAACTTGTTGGACTCTCCTTGGGCTTTTCCTCAGTAACAAAAGTCAGCAGTGCTGAAGGGAGCTGAAACTTAGGGATACAGGCACTGGGGAATGCAAACACTCTGGTGATTTCTCTAGAGTTTCTTACCTGTGCTAAAGCACATGGTCTTTAAACATCAGTGGCTTGTTTCCCTCTTCTTTCTATGCCTTTTCCTTAAGCTTTTCTGCTTAAAAGTGGTGGATTTGAATTGAGGAGTGTGTTACAACCTCAGTCAGTTCTTGATTGCAAATACATTGCAGAGGCAAACGCTAAACCTGTGGTTGGTGCTGCCCTCAGCAAGTCCCTGGGTCAATATCTCATAAAATCCTGTTTCTTCATCATCTGGATTATTTTGGGAAAGACCAACAAAAATGATGGGAGTCACTGATTCCAAGAATGTTGAGCTACATGTGTACTGTCTGTGTTATGACTCCTGGAATAGATTAGGAGATGCAAATCTAGAAATATTTGCAGGGTTTCAGTGTTGAAAAGAGGAATTAAATACTTAGTTATGGCTCTGTCATAATATCTCGGGAGTAATGGAATGAAGCTCATAATGGATCAGCTTAAACAGTATCTAAGGAATTACTGCTAATGAGATAGTGCAGGTTGTGGAAGAGTCTCCTGAGGGGAATGAAAGCCCAGGCAGTTGGGTAGAGATAATTCCTTTTGATAAAGTCATTACAGGAAACGATCTTGCTTGAGTGGGAAGGTGAGACTAAACCTGGGTGACTTTTCAGTAGCTCCTGTGCTTGGCATTCAACCTCCCACCTCCTCTGCAGTGGGTTTTGCCCAGCTTTGTCCACAGGAGAGAGGTTGGATGCAGTCCTTAAAATGGGATCTTGCTCTTTTCATGTATCAAGGAAGATGGATTAGGAGGGAGAGTCCCGAGTCCAGACCTTTATCCTTGTGTTGGTGAGCAGCAAAACTGGCTCAGACTTGGCTGCTACAGGAGCTCCAGGTTATTCCAACCAAATTCTGGATTCCCATTGACTGAAGAGTTAATGGCTGGGACTGACAGCTAATCTTGCCTAAAGCATCAGAGCTCAGGAAGCCCACACAGAGCCTCTGCTCACATGTGCTTATTTTTCTGTCCTTTTCAGTGCTTAAATGCAAATGCTTCAAACGTTTTTCAGGCCAGTAGGAGTTGTCACAATCACTACCTTGTTTTGTCTGTCCCACTCCCTCCTGTTGAAGAACAGAGACTTACCAGAGCACAGTGGCAGTGTGGGCACATGTGGGGCAACATAATTAACCTGGCCTCATTTCCAGTTTGTTATCCCCAAAATTTTCTGGTCTTAAGCATTTGGAACTTAAAAAGCTGGTTTTAGAGTAGCATTTCCCAGTTCATTTATTCCAGTATTATCAGACACATTGCCACATTACCTACACACAATAGATCACTGAAATGGAGAACAATAAAATATATTCAAACCATCCTTTTTGTTGAGAACTCCCTGAGACCAACAGAGATAATGAGTCTCTCTGAATTGTAGTTTCCTGGTGAAGAGAAGCGAGAGAAAGGTGAGTCAGTTTTATTTCTCAGGCTTTGTTTATTTGAAACGAAGACCAGTTTTGAAATAAATGGGATTAGCACTCAGCTATTTTAACCTAACTGCGCTCTTGGACTTGAAGACTCTTAGAAGTCTGAGTGTCTGAAAGGCAGGTATTGTTGGTAAGAACAGCTGACTGAATTGAAGAGCAAAGTCCTCTGTTTTGCAGTAGCTGTGAGTACAAAGGCAGAGTTATTTACTGAGAAAGGGTTTTTCAGAGGTATCTGACAGAAAGAGCACATACATGGTACTCAGCATCTTAATTGCTCATGGGCTGAAGTTCTTATTGTTGAAGAGAGACCTACTTCAAATATTGGCTTTATGAAGACTCTTCTCCAAAGAGTTTATATTGTGTGTACAAAGCAATAGTGAGATGCACAAGCTTGGGGTACACACATCATTCCTTTTTATGCTTATCCATATAAAAGGTATTTGTACTCAGATAACTGAAGCCATTTGCTGTTCAGTGCAGATTGTTTCTCTCAGCAGAGGAAAAGAATAACACTTCAACAGCCTTTTGGATTACTTGAGGGTGTAATAGATCTGTGAGGTCAGGCACCGTTTACTTTTTTTCCCCCCTAATTTCTAATTTGAAGACTTCCTGCCCCAAAAGACAAGGGCACTACAGGGAAACTGTGTGATTTATTTGGATCATTCTTTGCTGTACACAAGGGGTTAAGTCAATATTGTCTTTATAACTTAGGGTTGCAAGGATAAAAGAACAAGCTGGAAGAAACAGGATATGAAGAACAAAGTACCACGTGGACTGAAATCCAGGAGTCCCAGATAAACTTTGTAGTGTTATAATAGTTACAGCAAAATCCCAGGATGTCATTCCTGTCAACTTGCTTGTGTCTGAGGTTATATTTTATATTAGTCCTGCCAAAGATGGGTGTTTGCTACATTTCCTTGAAGGCTGACATCAGAAATGTGCAAGAAGGGGGTTCCCATGTGTCTTCCTGCTGGTTCAGACCATTCCTGAGCCTGGTCAGTGCACAGGCAAAGCTGAGAAGTTCCTGTTGAGATAATTAATTGTCTGCTAATTGAAGATGGAGTCTTTTCCAGGTTATCAGGAGATCTTTGACCATGTGGAGACAGTAACTTTAAGTTACCTGCTGCTGCTGATTTAGAAATTTTCTTATGTGGTTACCCAGTGGATATGATCCAGGTTATTGGGAGGTGAAGATACCTATAATATTATTAAAAATACAGATTTTAAAAGCAGCTTAGGTACATGATTGAATGCAGTCATCATTCTGTTAGTGTGCACAGTTTTCCCAGAGAAGCTGGATATCATTTGACACAAGACAGCACAAGGACACCTGTATGTTCATTTTTCCAGGAGAGCCTTTAATCTCCTGCTGTAGATTAAACTGCTGGCTTTCAGTGTTGTTGGAATTTATTCTTATACCTTAAGGCATTTAATCTAGGCTGTCCTTCATGCAAGAACCCATATGTGTGTACTAATCATATAAACTTAGGGATTATTTCTATTTTAAGAGATGTGGAAGATTTCCCCTGTGTCTGCATCCTGTGTCACTGGATTTATTGTTCTGTTTTCAGCTGCACTGTGGAGAAAGTCCTGGGACTAGCACAACTCTTGTAATTATTTGCAAAACTTGCCATTTTTTTTTAAGCTGGCATCACAGAAGGGAACATGGGTATCATAATAAATCTGCACTAGCAAATGATTGATTCCACTGACCACAGAAAACCTTACGCCCACACAAAACGTGCTTTATGACAAAATTCTCTTAAATAAGTGCACAGTTTGTCTGTTACTGAGACACAAACACAACCTGATCCATAGGAAGCTGTTTCTTTTAACTTCAGTCCCCAGGAGTTTCATCTGCTCTTCCCTTGTCTGGCTCAGAGGTGAAAACTGAGAGCTGGCACAGCCCGTCTGTCAGTCAGGGGCTGCCTGGAGCTTTTGGATCGCTGGGCTCATGTCAGCTGGGTTTGACAGCTTGGTAGAGGTCTTGAAGATAATGAAGATGTGCTGTCAGAGGCAACAGGCAGCTGTCAGAGAGTCTGCAGAGCCCTCCTGAGCCAGGGGGAGGCTGCAGCCCTTGTCAGCCAGCGCTGGATCCGTCTGGGATTCCTCTCAGACCGAGTCTGAAGGGCATCTGGTTGCAGTTGTGCTGCTTGATGGACAGTGTGTAGTTGTTAACTTTTGCACTACATCAGTGTAGTCATGGCTTGAGCCATTTGATTGTGGGCTTGTAGCCACAGCAGGCAATGCCATGGGATCACTGGGGANAGAGGTGAAAACTGAGAGCTGGCACAGCCCGTCTGTCAGTCAGGGGCTGCCTGGAGCTTTTGGATCGCTGGGCTCATGTCAGCTGGGTTTGACAGCTTGGTAGAGGTCTTGAAGATAATGAAGATGTGCTGTCAGAGGCAACAGGCAGCTGTCAGAGAGTCTGCAGAGCCCTCCTGAGCCAGGGGGAGGCTGCAGCCCTTGTCAGCCAGCGCTGGATCCGTCTGGGATTCCTCTCAGACCGAGTCTGAAGGGCATCTGGTTGCAGTTGTGCTGCTTGATGGACAGTGTGTAGTTAACTTTTGCACAACATCAGTGTAGTCATGGCTTGAACCATTTGATTGTGGGCTTGTAGCCACAGCAGGCAATGCCATGGGATCACTGGGGATGTGCCCTGCCATGGAGACAACTCTGATTTTTATACAGTGTGATCATGTAGCAGCAGTAACTCCACAGTGGATTCCCAGAATCGTGAGGTGAGATCAGATTGCTTGACTTGTTCTGGCTTTAGGTCTCAGCCAAGATCACATTTAAACTACTTGTTATTGATGTTTATGGAAAAAACTAACCCAAAGAGTGATAAAGATATTTTATTTACAGACCACCAGGGTTATGTTTTTATCTGCAGCTAGATATGAAATTGCATTTTTAAAAGATGTACTTTGTACAAAATAATCTGATAAGCATTGGAGGAGTTACCCACCAAAACCAAACAAAAACCTCTGGACAGAAGGAGAAATTGTGTGATACTTCACATTGCAACAATTTACTTTTCCTGTAGTTACAGAAAGGAACAAAGAATTTTTTGTGTAGGACGGGTTTTGTTTGACGTTTTAAAGCAGAGAGTTGTATTGATGTTCCCCTCCTAAGAGTTACTGAGACAAAGGAAAGTGCTCTTGGTCTGTGCAATTCAACGGACCATCAGGGCAAACGTGATAAAACTGCCAGAAAATGCAGCTTCTTTCTGTGACACACTTTGTGCTTGTTTTTCAGTTAAATTTACCTGGAATTCTCCAGGTAAAAAGCAACCCCACACTTTCAGTTTGTGACCCCAGGAATACACCTCGGTAGGGAACAAGCAGAGTGAGAACAGGAAATGTCTGTCATTGTGCTTAAAATGCAAACATAGGAAGTAGGAGGCACTTTGCTGAAAAGCCATTGAGCATGACTTGCTTTTATGAACGCTCAGACTATGTTTTGGAGTGGTTGAAAACCAAAATTACACATCTGTTCTTCAATATAATCCTCTTCCAATAGATTTCCCATTAAATGTCTGTAGTTTAAGTGAATTTCCAGGAGTATTTTTACAGGCCCTCTTCCTACTTTGGCACAGATGCTCTGGAGACAGTTCAGGTAGTGCCTGTGTCCTTGGCTGTTTAGACTTGGAGGTTTGCTGAAGTGATCTTTTGAAACACCGTTTGGGAAAGTGGACACTTCCTGTCCTGTTCTTTTTTGGTTTTCCCCTCCCACCCCCCAGAGGAAACACATCTCGTTTGTCCTGTTCTCTTCTTAGAGTCATGTCGACAGGTGATCACAACTGATTCCCACAGTGTCAGTTTAATGGAAATGATAATATCATGAATTTTTAATGGATTAAGCTATAGTAAAGGTCTGGTGACTGAATAATACAGAAAGGATTCATAAAAGCACTATTTAAATAACTGAACTTCCCATTGAAGGAAGGAAGGAACTTAAAGATGAACTTGGAAAAAGACCAAACAGATTTTGCATGTCAGTAATAGAGCTTTTTCTGAAGCTTCCCTTGTTGATTTGTATTTGAGATCACAGTGCTTTTTTATGCTCTTCTCTGTAGAAATAACTTCAAAAAGTATCTTGGGTTGGTAAGTGACTTAATGAATGGGGTCATTGAAAGTTGCCTTGAAATCTGGAGATACAGCTAATATTTGGTTGCAGCGTTATTTCAACTCTATGCCCATGGAGATGTGAAAACTGCTCTGGTCTTTGCCTTCAAAATAAGCAGGGAATACAAGAGAGGGGGAGAAAGAAGCTTGATACAGAGATATCTCTGTTGGAGCTTCTTCCATGAAGCTGCTGTTTTTTGATCCAACTGCTGAGTCATCTTCAGTTTGGGGCAGTTCTTCAGAACCCACGTGCCCCTTGTGAGGAAATCATGGAAACTTGGCCCAAGTAAGTCATTTAGCAAGTCAATTTAGCAAGCAAGACAAAGACACGAGTTCTTTTTATCTTGCCTTGGTACTACCTTTGACATTGTTTTATATTAAAATAAGTGTCATTATTGCTGAAGTAATTGTTCTGATTTTTTTTTCTTTTTTTTTTCCCTCTCCTTTCCTCTTCCCTCCTTGAAATTAATCACTGGATGACTAGCTGAATTGAGCAATAGCAGAGGGTTAATAACAGCACTGTTTCCTGATGTCTGTGCCAAGAAACTTGTCTGCATGATCACTTTGTCATTTGGTTCCAGGCCAAGGGATCACGGGTTAGAAGTTTCCCTCCCTTGTGATCCTGAAGGATTGAATCCATGGTGTAATGAACCAGCAGTGAGAAGAGCCTGGAGGCTCTCAGTGCTGCTGTGTGAGCACACTGGGCTGTGGGGGGGTGGGAGCAGGATTTCTTAAATCATCAAAGCAACGATTGTGAACCATTTCTGGCAGCTGGACCCTTTAAGTTGCTTTCTGACAGCGGGGCAGAGCCCTGGGTTGGTGGCTGAAGCTTTTCCCTGGATGAGGTGGGGCCGGTGGTTCCTGTGGGTGCTGGAGGAGCAGCTGGGTTCTCCTAACCTTGAAGGTTCCCAGAGGGTTACCCAACACTGCAGTGCAGCTGTTTACAGCCTGAACCTTTAATTAAGGCAGAACTTGACATCAAAACTTTTTGAAAGCAATGCGGCTCCTGCTGAACTGCATTAAATGAGTGCCTGGAAATAACTGGCACCATGCAAGCAATTGTTTTTTATGAGGTGCTCTCAGACTCTTTTATGTGTACAATAAATTATACTCAGCTGTCTTAAAATAAAGCTTTAGCATTTGATTCCTCTTAATTTTTTTTTCTCTCTCCTCTCTCTTCTCCTCTTTCTTCTCCTCTCTCGTTCCTTCTCTCGTTCCTTCTCTTGTTCCTTCTCTCGTTCCTTCTCTCGTTCCTTCTCTCGTTCCTTCTCTCTCTCCTTCTCTCTCTCCTTCTCTCTCTCCTTCTCTTTCTCCTCTCTCTCCTTTCTCTTCTATTGGCTTATAGGTTCTGGTCATGGTATTCCTGTTTCAGGTTGTCCTCTCCTACAAAAATGCAAAATTATATTTACAAATTATATTATTGGCTAGTGCTTTATGAGGCCTTTTTTAAGCTTTGAAATGCTCAGTCTTTAATAATTTTTAGTAATATTAGCAGTATTTGATAAATTAATTACTGTAGGCTTCTCAGAATTTTGTGTAGATCATATGTGAGTGTTGGACTTTAATTTGTATCAGTCTCACATTATTGAGTAGCTTCAGGAGAGTGTTACTGGCTGGGTCTGGGAAAGAAAGCACAAAAATACTTTATTATTTTCCCTTACGCATGAAGAAATTGAGATAAAAAAGCAATAATTCTGGCCCAAACTTCTTCCTGCTGAGAGTCCTTACAAACTTTCTAAAGGAAACAGGTTGCAGATTATATTTGAAATAAATTTTCGTAGTAGGGTTGAGCTGTTAATTGGGCTAAATTACTTATTACACATCTGCTAAGCCAATAGGATAGGTAGAGACTGTGGAAGAAGCAGGATGGATGGTCTCTCTCCCCAGGCTGCATTATTGCAATGCCAGAATCTATTTCCTACCAAAAAACACCACTGAAAACTTCTCCATTTGCCTGTTTATTATCTGTAGCTGTATTTTGGTATTTCAGTATCTTAAATGTAGATCTAGTAATCATAAGGCATGCCTCAAATTCTTCTGTGATAGATCTAAATTCAGTTGTATAATTAATGCTATAATTATTACAATTACATCTTTTATTAGCTTAGAAAATAACCTAATGTGTTGATATTTAATTAAGCCCTTTTATTTGCCTAATGTTTATTCATTAATCTAGACTTTAAAATAGGCTTTGCTTTTCTTTACTGTTGCTGCTGGAAAACTGGCTGTGAGCTGAGGGGAGCTGCAAGGTCAGGTGGAGAGACACAGTTGGGTGATCCAGTGCACCACAAGGAAGGAAATATCACATTAAAATCCTCCAATTGGGTCTGGTGATACTGGAAAGAAGTTTCTCTTTCTCATTTTGGTGCAAGTGAACGTCCAGTAGTGGCTGAGATATTGTGTGAGGTGGTAAAGCAGCACTTTATTGCTTTACATTTCTTTAAAAGTAAAATGCTTTTATTTTTTGGGTGCTTTCCTCTTCTCCAGTGAGGAACTCCAGTCTGTCAGGTGACTTGACAGATGGTTTTGGGACAGGTGTGTCTGTTAGTATTTGAGGAGGGAGGTTTTGTGTGCTGGGTTTCTTCCTGTTCTGGCTCTTTTTCCGTGTGAATGTTTTTATTGCCACAGCAGAGGTTTGGCTCAAGGTTGTCATTCAGGAGCAGCTTGTATTGCTTTTGTGACTGATGAGAACCAAATCTCACCTCTAGAAGCAGGTTGGTACATGCTGGTTTTAGACACAAGTAAGATCACAATTTTTCGTGGTAGTTTTGAAAATAGTCAGGAACAAGTGATGTGAGATTGATGCAAATGTATGGAAACACTGTTGCACAACTGGATATCTTTCCTTCTGGAATCCCTGAGCTCTGGGAAGCAACACACGTGTGTTACAGTGTTGGTAGCAGAGCCTTTCTCCTTCACTGCCATGATGCATCACAGCTCAAAAAATGTTTGGCACCTTGTTTCTAACAGAGTTTTAAAATACAAAGCTTTTGTAGTTTAAACATTCAGTCCCTGTTCCCTTGGCTGTATGGGAAGATTGGAACTGCTGCTGCTGGGATGGTGGTGAGAGCCTGGGACTTATCTTATGTTCTGTTTTGCCTTTCTTTACAGCCATCTAATTGACTTCACTGGGCTTTGGATCAGAATACTTCAAATTAAGAACAAACCAAATTAATTGACTTGCAGAGTTAAATTTCTGAAGCAGGTTTCCCCAAGCTTCTGCTCTGTTTCTGGATGAAGGGCTTTGGAGGCAAGCCCAAGTACTTCAAATATGTGCCATAGGAATAAATAAACATTGGTCACAGCAATTAAAAAATGAAATATAAATGAGTTCACTTGGTAATTGACTGCAGCAAGCAACCTGATGGGTGTAAACATGAGTGTCATATGTTCTATTCAACATATTCAAGTCTTTTCTTTTTCATTTCAGGGAGAAAGACCTTAATGCCAAGTTTATTATTTCAATGGAAAAAAATAAAACAACAATCACAAATTTAAAGGTGA